>JAUMHE010000042.1:20226780-20248718 GCA_032359235.1 Enteromius mattozi
GCAAACTTTTCTCAGAAGACCTATCATTTTATCGAGTCACGCGACCACGGTATTATCGAAAAAATTTGATATTGCGGCACGAGGGTATTTACAATACCGTTACATCCCTAGTCTATTCTGGCCAATAACCGCCAACTCGACAGGGAAAAAAACCCCAAAGCTCATTTTGTTTTTATGTGACATTTAGGGGCATGGTTATCTGAAACCATAACAGACCATAACAGAATAATAGACTGACAGAGAACAAAAATACAATAACGCTGTGACGGTTATACAGAAACCACTGGAATAGCAGAAAATGCTTATATGCTGAATAAATACTGACCTTTTGCTATATTGTTAACCTACTAAGTGCTTAAAAAACTCTAAACCGTTTAAAAGTCTGGGGTTGGTAAGGTTTTAAAAAAAAAGTTTTTCAAGTCTCTTATTTTCAGGAAGGCAAAACGCAGTAAAACTGTAAATTTGTGAAATATTATTAGAATTTAAAATGTGTCTTTTAAAATGTAAATTATTTCTGTGATGGCAAAAATTTTTCTTTACTACAGCGATTCCTCTAGTCTTCAGTGACACATGATTCCTTCAGAAATCATTTTAATATGCTGATTTGCTGCTCAAGAAAAAAAATATTATTACTTTAGAAAACAGTTGCTTTCCAGGTTTTAAATACAGGATACAAAAAAAACATTTGAAACTGAATTTTTTTGTAACAATTAAAAATGTCTTTACTGTCACTTATTCATTTAATGTGTTCCCTCTGAATAAAAATAGTACTTTTTTACTATACATAAAAAAAGCAATAAAGTACTAAAAAATCTAAAGTATTTTATCTTTTAAAATTATGTCACTAAGCTGCCAAACCTTTGAAAATACATTGATTTTTAAATTTTAAATAGCACTCATATCAAACCAATTCCTTGCAATTTTGAACAGAATATTCAACAGAAAGTCTTTAGGGAATGCTTGTGGTGTTATGCTTCTTGCCTTAAAAAAACGAAAAAAAGAAAATAACCATACTCACCATCTTTGGTTTGCATTTTGCAATATCAATCCTAACAATGCATACAGAAGACCTGTTTTGGTGGAGAAAACCAAGTATCAAATACACATTTAGAGTGGTGTGTCTGGATCCGTGTGCAGTTCTGCAAGCTCACATCCAAACCACTAGATGGCGCAGTAGACTACAGGTACATAGCACAGCAAATGATGTTTGAATCTCCAAGTGTACTGGTACACCTTAAAGATGTGACAGCAGTGTTAACAAATATACAAAAATGTATAAATATGCTTCGAAACATACCAAAACCACGACCCCAAAACCCAAATGCAATCTTTGGGGTGACACTATTCCTGGTAACACTTTAGTTAACACTTTAGTCTCACTATTAACTAGGTGCTTATTAGCAGGCCTATTACTAACATATTGCACATATTCTGCATGACCATATTCTACTTTCCTAATTCTACCGAATAACTTAACAACTACCTTCATAAGCATTAATTATGTGTTTACTGATCTTAGTTAATAGTTTATACTGAGAAAAACACATACTGACAAATGTATACTTCGAATGCTCTGTAAGTAACTTTAGATAAAAGTCTTCCAGTAGCATAAATGTAAATGTAAAATGCAAATGTCCAAATACAGACATCTACCTCTAACACGTGCACGCATTAAACTACTTATTCTTTGATGAGGGAGGATGCAATGGAAACACAAAGACAACCCACAGCTAAAAATAAAGTACAAGACGAAACCTTTTTAAACAAAGTAAACACACACTGTGGACAATGGCAGCATTCATATTAGAGGAGCAGTCCAATCAAAAGAACCATTAACAAGCGCATGAATCCAATCCCCCCTGACCAAGAAACACACACACAAACACACTCTCATCTCCGGTCAGTCGACGCAGTGCAGCCACAACCAAACACAACAGCAGTCCTGGACATGGCAGTAATCTCGGTGTAGGAAGCGGGAATGGAGAGACAGTTAAAAAAAAAGTGGTTTGGAAATTATCTTTAATAAAACTAAAGATGCAAGGTCTTCATCCACAACACAATAGAATATTGCCATAATCACTATTATGAGTTTTGTGTGTATTTTATATATTGTGATTTGTTTTCATTTTAAATCTGACATGTGTGGGGGTTTTTTTTGATGAAGATGATTTGCGTCTTTGTTGTTGCATTTCCTTTTGGTGCCAGTAGTGTCGCGAAAATTGCACTCTCAACCAAAGAGTAAAATGCACTGTCTGTGTAGCACAACCACAATGCAGATCTACAGCAAGCTACAGCAATCTCGCTTATTCGAAGTGACTGCAATGTAAACCTGAGATTTCATGGTTTGTCAAAACAGCATTAAAATATGACTAATTCTCTGTCACTGTAAATCAAATGGAGCATATAAAAGCATATAAATTCCCACTCAGAAAGTTTAAAATAAATGGACACCGGATATAGAAATAATACGAGAAATGCAAAGGCCTTATAATCTTGGTAATGGCACAGAAAACTGCGTGTATGTAGTCGTTGAATACAATAACAGCACTGTGTTTGCTGCATCTGTCTCTTTCTTCTCCTGATGAGCAGCGTAAGTGTGGTTATTGTAGCTCTTAGCACAGTGTCAATCACACACCCTTCCCCCACACGCATTCAAACCCAAACCTCCAAACCTCAATCTCGCTGTCTGTAGCGTCACCTACATTCTTCATTGACTACCTTTAACACCATGCAAAATTAGCTTTTTACCTTTCTGGTGGCTGGGAAACATTTGCATTATTTCATATATACACTACCCTTCAAAGACAGCATTCACAGCTTAAATAAATTAATATAGTTATTCAAGCATGCATTACATTGATCAATAGGACTTTGCTACAAAAGCATGTTTAAAGTAGGCTAAGTGCTATCCTTTTTTCATTTTCTATTCATTAAAGAATCTTGAAAACACATATTGTGATTTTCACACAAATATTAAGCAGCAAAACAAATATTTTTTGAGCATATTAGAAAGATTATTGAAGAATCATGAGAGACAATTCTGAAAATTCAGCTTTCATCACAGGAATAAATTCGATTTTAAAATATTTGAAAAAAGGCAAGACTTGAACTGTTAATATTTCATAATATTTCACAGTGTTACTGTATTTTTTTGATCGATGCAGCCTTGGGGAGCATAAGTGCTTCAATGAACTGTATTGAATTCCTATAAATATACATTTTATTTCAGCCTTGACATACTAACACCTGTGGATGCAGCGTAACAACAAACAACAGTATTCTGTTTCCAGTGCCAAGCAGAAACACCTTTAACACCCATGATTAATTTACTAAGATAATTAAGAGTATACTTTCAGCAGATCATGTGATATCAACAAGGCAGGCAACATATGTGATGTGTGATGTCATGAGCCATTTTTTTTGTAAAGGGTCAAGAGCTTCCTCTGTTTTTATTTTGTACTGTTTTGTGAGGTCCACTTATAATGGCTATTAAGATGTTTACATAAAAAACATCAGAATTTAAAATAATAGGTTATTTTCTGCCCTGTTTTTTAACTGCCCCTTTTAACACCCACTGCTATGACTTGCTCACACTTCGACAGTCTTAGTCCTTCACAGATGAACGCTGCTGTGATTTAGGTTAAACATGCATTAAAACTCATATAATACAATCTGTTTAACAGACAAGCAATAACGGTCATGTAATAAAAACAGTTTCTCACACTTCTGTGTTGCAACATTACTGTCGGTGCAGCATCGGCTTTTAGTTTAAAATCTCTTGGAAAATCCTCCATTGAACTGTGCCTTATTTGTAAACAAATCCACAGTAAAATGAAGTGAACAAAGGATCAAGTTCTTACTGACAAGGCTTGAATCTTCATTAAAAATAAGGTGACCATGCCACTTCCCAGGGACACATTCTGCTAGGGTTTTCTAAATTGCTTAAAATAACCAGGTTCTAGTTGTTTGCGCTGCGTGGATCGATACGTTAGAGAACAGAGAAAATGGCACCGTATGCTTTCAAATCACTCTTGATCGTTATTTTAGGTCATTTAGAAATCCCGGGACGAATGTGCTCCCAGGAAGTGGCTGGTCACCTTATTAAATATAAAGTTCATCCACTCCTTATAACGCTGGAATCAAAAGGAAGACTGTTCCCCCCCCCCCACAGCTTGCACTGCAAAGCATCCTTACTCGTTTATAGTTTGGTTTCTGCATAGTCCTGCATGTTCGCCTCTCTCATAAATACTACATTTGCGAATGGGTGGGCGGGGCTAAACAGGCAGCACTGTAGAGGCAGGTGTTGATCATCTTCTGTGGAGTTCTGAAACTTACAGGATGTTTTTATAGTACAGTGACCATTTATATATCAGGATTTTGTATTTTGGTTTTTTTTTAGTTTATGACCCTTTTATCATGTCAAGTGGACAAGTGGAAATTAAAATATTCTGTGTCAACTTAAAGTTAAGATGATCAGTAACTCAAAAACACACCTAAATACACATACACACAGCTCTAAACAAAGACATCTTAGAACAAACCTCGACATGCATCATAGGCGTGGAACACTTGTTCTGTATGACTCAAACATCACACAATAGCTTTAGCTTCATCATGGAGCTCCGCTGCCCTGTGTGACATTCCACAATCATTGAGCTCGTAGAGACGCACAAGAACACACCCTCTTCACCATAACTGCCTTTCACAAAGACAGCTAATGACTCACTGACAGACTTGACTGAAGAGCTGACATGGTAATTTAGGGTGAAAAATCAAGTATCTTAAATATGATCATCAATATGATCAGTTAATCTAAGCATAAAATGATTGATCACTGGAATAATTGGAGGAAGAATTGCATTACATGTCTGCTCTCTGTTGCACAAATGTTTCTTTCATTGCGTTAAGGGGTTTGAGCAAACAAGGAGGGACAGGATTACATAAACATAACTATTGGCTTACCAGGTATAATCAAAAAGATCATGAGGGTTAGCTTGGCACATCGGTCCACAAAATTAGAAAACATATGCATAGACTACATATTGTCATAGACTGTGCTAAAGCCTCACTCCCAGGAGCCAGCCATGCTTACATTAGTTAGTACAAGGTAGTATTGTTAGCAATTGAACTTATGAGAGCAATGACTTAAACACTACCATAGTTTTTCAAGGGCATTTAAAAATTGCTAAGTTAATTCTAATGCAGTATATTATCACTCAGAAAACTGTAAGCACAATCCTTTCTATCAGGCTTTTACACTGAAACACTAAATATATAGGTAGAAGACAAAATGTACCCAAGGATAGTGTAAAAATTATTTTTCAAACTTGAATATTTAAGCATGTTTTGGAAATTCTGCCATTATTTACTCACACTTAAGTTGTTCCAAACCTGTATTGATTTCTTTCTTCTTTTAAGTGCACATGAAGATATGTTAAATAATGCTGGTACATGATGGTTGCCATTGACTTTAACGTACAGAAAAAAAAAATACTATGTAACTCAGTGGCTATGAAGTTTGAGTAAATTAAGGTTTTATGTGAACCATACCTTTAAGGTGAGGGTTAGGGGTTCGTATTGTTTCAGTGTCATGAAGGCAATTAGCAAAGTAATTGAAATGACCAATTGTCTTTAGAATCTCATTTGATAGGGCTTGTGCTGATCTGGTTTGAGGAGATAAAACATGCTAAATAAAATCTACCACAACAATAAAGACAACCACAGTCATCATAGTAACAGAAAACAACATTAGGCTATGACATAGAAAATAAAATGAGGTTAATAAACAATTTAGAGGGCACAAAAAGAATAAGACATCTGCTGTGAACTAAGAGCAGCTGCAGTGAATTTAAATTAGTATGACTAAGTAAAACCCAACAAACGGCAGCAGCCGAGCAGAGACTCAGATGGAAACAGGAAAACGTAAGTACAGGTCCGTTATGACTGTCATCGCTGAGGAGCCACAGCTGCTCTGGAGCAAAGTCATCATTTCTCTGTCGGACACACACAAAATGTTCAAAACACATGCGGGGTTAGCCCAGCCTTCAGATTCTTGTGCTGTTTGAAATGATGACGTGGAGTTAGCCAGAAGCTATTAACCAAGAGAAAGTGTGACAATGCCAGAACACTTAAACACAGATACAGAAGAAGAAAAGAGAGATACAGTGAGTAAAAGAGGTTGCAGAGGACAGATAATGGCTTTCTCTCTGGCTCTCTTGGGCATGTGAACTTCATAACGGCTTGTTTGTCAAGATAAAAAACACAACAGAAACCCTAGCAGTTAAACATTCACAGTTCACATGACCAATCTGCCACACCCGTGAATCATGGTTAGTTTGACGTCATTAAAAAAAAAAGACTAAAGTGCTGCCCTTAGAACAAAAACAATGCCTACTGTTTATTTATACAATTGCAAATTCAACTAGTTTTAAGTGACATGGAGAAATCTGTTTATATTTCCACATTTCCTAAATGGCGCAGAACTCCATGGAAGTATGAGTCTTCGCCCATGGGCGCCAAATTCTGGAACATTGTGCGCCTGTCACCCAAGTTATAAATGACATTGGACCAGCTAATTACTCTGCAGCAGCAAGACACCAGCAGAAAGGACAAAAATACAAATATAGAAATAATGTATATATTACTATCTAGTGCCTCAAAATAAACAGATTTTCAATTGCTGCCAAAAGAGAAAGGCACTTTTTTTTCTACAAAATGGTGCAGTACAGACAACTACCAACACACGGGCTAACCAACCAATACTTGAACCTGGAGAGATCATATGCATTTCCAGGTAATCTCCAGATAAGTTTATTTTTATCGACTGTAATATCTACCACACTAGCCTGATGGCAAAACAGTACAGGAAATGTTTAGCTGGAACCTCAAGCGAATCACAGTCTTCTCAGGGTGTTCACACCTGTCAGATTGTGTACGATGAGCAGTGCTGTAACTACCATATATATAGTGTCTCTTAACTGTGCCTGTCAATGTGAAAATGCTCGAGATGGCCAACTAAAGCAAAAAAGGTGGCTTTACTCTTCACAGAGGCAAATCATATGAGGCTTCAGTTCTAAAAGTAAATGTGAGGTAAGATGTAATATCTAAACATTTAATGTGACAACTGTTTTAGAATGGAAATTATAAACGGCCAATAGTAATTGCGCAAATAGCTTTGTGTGTGTGTGAGTGAAATTTTGCGGTTTTGCACTAAAAAATATAAATTGTTGTTTACAAAACTCTTGAATGAATGTGATGAGCCCTTTTCAGTATACTAGGCCCAATCATCATGAGGTCACTATTACCTCATTAGGCCTGGCTGATGTTACAGTGGTTAAGAAATGTTGTTTGTGACCTTGTTAATGTCTGGAACGGAGCATGACATCACATTCCAATACAAATGGCTACATGAAAGTGTTAAAGGGATATAGACCATCCAGAAATAAAAATGTTGTGATCAGTTACTCACCCTTATGTCATTCCCAACTTAGCTTATCACTTTTTTTGTGGAACATAAAAGATGATATTTTGAAGAATGATGGCCTCCAAAGGGTTTCAGTTCCCTTTGACATCTATTTTTCGTTTACATAATTGAAATCAATCTGAACTGAAACTCTTTGGTCACCAGTATTCTTCGATTTATGTTCTTTTATGCTCTACAGAAGACAGAAAGTCATACGGGTTTGGAATTACATGTGCAAATAAAGACCAAATTTAATTTTTTGGGTGAACTATCCCTTTAAAGTTCAGCTTTAACACCATCTTCAACTGCAATGACATCATTGTCAAAGCATCACCATGTCCACTTCTTTTAGACACAAGTAAATAATTAGAAAAATGAATAAATAAAACACAAGTGTGGGGATCCACGCACCTTTTTTTTCTCAGCTGGTAGCAAAAGCTCAGTCTATTCATTAAATACAGAGTCAAACAAACTCTCCTCCCTACCAAAACATGTAATCAGACTGCCCTTAATCATTAGTAAGCACAGACAAGAGCCACATAATTAATCTCTTAAACTGTATTTCACGACAAACCACAATGAAAGACCATAACAGCTCACCAAGACATATTTTCCTCTGGCTGGTCCAAAATATCAACAAAACGCAGTGTGACAAATGACTAAATGAAATATGCATAACAGCCATGACAGTCTGCTGCATGTTTAAGCTTCAATATCGCGACAATGAAAATAACACGAAGCCGTAACAGGCCATTCAGGTCTTTCAAGAAGCTTGAAGAGCAAAAAGGCCTAAATTAGTAATAACCGTTGTTTCTATGTGTATGATGCGGACTCTTATAGGCTACTACTATACAATAAAGCCTGTATTCTGTATTCAGCAAACCCTCATGCAAGAGCACCACCAGGGGATGCCAGTTCTTACTATAGATGTTACGAATCCATTATTAGCGACATATTACATTTGCTTTATTTATTTATTTTTTGCAGAGGGGGGTTTAGTGATATGGTTGTTTTGATTGTGGAGCGTTATGACATTGAATTCAAAAAGCCTATGCAATGGAGGAAGGCTGCGTTGAAATCAAAGCACAGAGGTGTTTAACGCATTTAAACGCGCGGTGTATTTTGGGTGGCTTAAATTAGGTCATAATCACATCGATTTCCGTGTACAATAATAAGGGTGTGGATGATGATTTTCCCCATGGCAACTAACAGATGGGCAAGCAGGCAAATCACCGCCGCTGGTCCAGAGAGATGGGAGCATGAGTGCGATGCGCTGGAATTTCCCCGCTTTGTCCTAGAGACTGCCTCTCTGCCATATCATCCCGATTAACAAGGTAAAATAAACGTTGTACACAAACGGATGGGTGCACACATAATGGTCCAGCGACCACACACTGTCACTGATGGAAAATGCAATAGAGCAATGCCCACCTGAATTTCGCTCTCATTACTCAAGCGGCTCCTGCGATCTTGCCATATTAACGATGATCGGTCACAATACCGGCAGCTATCGGCAATCCTTTTCTGAACGAAGCCGTTGGACCACTACGGTAAGCCGGGAAATGGATACGGAACCATATTGGACATATTGGATGTGGATGCTCATTTAGAGGAAAATATGAGTCGTCAGGGCGAGCTTCCTCAAGGAGAGCAGCGGTCGACGCCTACAAGACAAATCCCCGCCCAAGGCCCGCCCACTACCTTGTCCGTAAATTAATAGAAATGCTGGTATAATGAATCATAAATTGTCTGATTATAATAAATACGCGTTGAAATCAACTCATAATTGCTATCTGTTTTCCGATTATTTGACGGTCTCGTTCAAAATGAATCATGTTCTAACGTCAGCGGATCTCATGTGATTGACAAGCGTTCGACCAATAGGAGGATATGCCAGAGGAATGGTCATGATTGACAGCTCTTTTCCACCAATCCATGATTTTTCTTAACCTCAGCCACAGTGGGTAGCGGGCAGGTGATGTTGCGGTGATGTTTGGAGTAACTGTTAAGAAAATTTTGTATGGTTTATCTTCTAAAGCTGGACATCATTGTTTTTTACTTCACGATAACTACTATACTATTTTATAAACAATAAACATAAAAATTACAACTTACAAGCCTATTCTTGTTGACATTCAGTACAGTTTATTTTTTTTAAGCTTCATTAATGACAAGAAGAAACACAACAGACTGAGGCAGACTACATCCAGAAGAACTGTGACAGTGTCTCCAAGATGCTTCACAAAACCTCTGAATTATTACAATTAATGGCAAAATAAATGTTTGGAAATGTAAATTGAAGTGTCCTGACACACTAAAGCAAAATACAGAAATAAATGACTTAACATCATTTTAGCTGGTGAAAATAGTGTTCTAATAATTTTGTCCATCACTGTATATAAATGTAAATTTATCTATCTATTACATCAGCCTGTTTGTTTTCTGTGTTGTTTATTTTAATTTATTTTAATTTCTTGGTAATTACAAATATTGACAATCACGCCAATAAAGCTTTGTTGACTCTGACTTCAGTGTTTATATATATATATATATATAAAAACTGAAGTCAGAGTATATATATATATATATATATATATATATATATATACGCACCGTTATGCATATTTATCACTGAAGGCCTAAAACCAGAATGCATATAGTGACATCGTGTGGACACTTTAAAGTAATGCTAGTGACTGGATTTGGAACCCGCCCACAACATCGACGCGGTTTTATGATACCCAATCACAAGCATGCGCTGCGTCTCTCCCATTATTGACGTTGAATGCGACCAATGGGAGAGCTCAGTTTTTATTTCCGGGGAGCGCTATAAACTTAAGGCCTAACTGCACGATTCGCGTGTGCCGACGTTCAGTACCAACATCGAAAGGTAATTAGTTTTGGTTATGCCTTTAATAACTCTACTTTTTTTTTTTTTTTAAATGCATGGTAGTTATTAGTACTCGCTTCCGGAATTAACTTTAATTTGGAGGCCATTTTAGTTTGAAATCATAACTATTTAAAAGTAATACAGCTGTAGACACCTCGCGTTCATCTAACGTTAGCCGCGAAGCCTGAAAGGCTCAAATCCGAAATGCGAGAACGAAAGCGGTTTGCAAACAGCCTCGTATTTCATTTTCACGTTTATCACAAGACTCCACAGCTGTGTGTGTTGTAGGAACTTTAAATTAAATCTCTTTGGACGCTAGTTTAGCTCGGAAGATCGGTTTCGATGGAACAGCGAATGGCGGCTCTATTGTCTGACCGGTAACGTTAGTCAGTTGTCCACATCGGAGCTGGTTTTACATGTACTTGTGTTATAGATGTTTTTGCCCTCTACCTGTTTTTAGCATTTACCTACGATTTACGAACAATATTTTAAAAAGAGCAATATAATTGATGATTTAAGTGTAATTTCTAGGAGTTTGCATTCATTTCCATTCATTTGTTAAGGCTTGGTTGCAAAATACTTAGCAGCATTTTTGGACACTTTGTATATAATTTTTTTTTCTCCATGAAAATGTTTCCATATTTGCTTATATATGTGACCCTGGACCACAAAATCAGGCTTAAGTAGCATGCTTATAATTGTAGCAATATCAATATATTGCATTGGTCAAAATGGTCGATTTCTCTTCTACGCCAAAAGCATTAGGAAA
Source organism: Enteromius mattozi (assembly GCA_032359235.1). Taxonomy (NCBI): domain Eukaryota; kingdom Metazoa; phylum Chordata; class Actinopteri; order Cypriniformes; family Cyprinidae; genus Enteromius; species Enteromius mattozi. The sequence continues at coordinate 20,237,902 of JAUMHE010000042.1, forward strand.
TTAAGTAAAGATCATGTTCCATAAAGATATTTTAATTTGTAAAGTTATAAATATATAAACTTAATTGTTGATTAGTAATATGCGTTGCTAATACCTTTATTTATACAACTTCAAAGGTGTTTTTATAAATGTTTAGTTGGGTTTTTTTTGCACCCTCAGATTTCAGATTTTCAAACAGTTGCATCTCAGCCATATATTGTCAAAACCTAACAAACCATACCTGAAAGCTTATTTATTCAGCTTTCAGAAGATGTATAAATTTCAGTTTAAAGGTCAAAATGAAATGCTCACATTATAGTAGAAAGAACATGTTTATATATTGGTATAAACATCTGTGTTTCCCTGTCACCAAAAGTTACCATGGCCGAAAACGATGTTGATAATGAGCTGTTGGACTACGAGGAAGACGAGGAGCCGCAGACCGCCGCGGACAGTGCAGTTCCAGCTGGCAAGAAGGAGGTGAAAGGCTCCTACGTCTCCATTCACAGCTCCGGCTTTCGCGATTTCCTCCTGAAACCAGAGCTGCTCCGCGCAATCGTCGACTGTGGCTTTGAGCATCCTTCTGAGGGTGAGGATTTATGTGATGTATCTAGTATTAGTATATCTGTTATATGAGCAGCAGTGTATAGATTTATTTAAAATGGCTTTGCAAGTATGAATAGCCGTTATGTTTAGTTACATCAGAACATCCAAGTGCCTAGTTGTTCTTTTAAATTTAAATCAGTATTAAAGTGCAAACATAAATATATTGATCCAGATGCAGAATCACTTTCATGCTGTCTCTGGTTTCATTGTAATTGTATTGACATGATTTTATTTTTAGTAGTAAAATGTATGCTCTTTCCTCAGTCCAGCATGAGTGCATTCCACAAGCCATCTTGGGTATGGATATCCTGTGCCAGGCAAAGTCTGGTATGGGAAAAACCGCCGTGTTTGTGCTTGCCACTCTTCAACAGATCGAGCCAGTGGATGGGCAGGTGTGTGTTCATTAACTAGATTTTGAAACTCAAAAACATTATGGTTTACCTTCCTATTTGTTTAAACCAAATTGGCACAAGCCTTGCTAGCTAGCTTCATTCCTGTGATGGCAAAGCTGAATTTTCAGCAGCCATATCTCAAGGGTTTAGTGTCATATGATCCTTTAGAAATCATTCTGTGAAAAATGTATAATTTTTTTTAAAAATCATAACCCAAACCATTTTTAAATGATATTGTATCATCATTTCACACACATTTTAAGTATTAACAATAGCTCCAACATTGATAATAACAAATGTTTTATTAAGCAGACAATCAGCATATCAGAATGATTTCTGAAGGATCATGTGGCACTGGAGTAATGATGCTGATAATCTTTGCATTACAGGAATAAGTTACATTTTAAAATGTATTCAATTTATTAAAGAGTTGTTTTAAATCCGACCTTGCAGAGCATAAGATATTTAAGGAGTCTCTTAAAATCTTTTGACCAGTGAAATCTAGAATGTTGTAGACACTTGGATAGACATTATTATGAGATCTTGTGCTAGTTAAGTTGCATGTCAAGTCAACAAAATTGTCACTTTTTTTGGTAATTTTTCTACTGTGCAGGTTTCTGTGTTGGTTATGTGCCACACACGTGAACTGGCCTTTCAGATCAGTAAAGAGTATGAGCGCTTCTCCAAGTACATGTCCAACGTTAAGTGTGCTGTCTTCTTCGGTGGTCTGTCCATAAAGAAGGATGAGGAAGTGCTGAAGAAGAACTGCCCTCACATTGTAGTGGGAACACCAGGAAGAATCCTTGCCCTCATTCGCAACAAGACCTTAAACCTCAAAAATGTAAAACACTTTGTGTTGGATGAATGTGACAAGATGCTGGAGCAGCTAGGTGGGTTTGATTTTGTCACGTATGGGCCCGTTTACGGAGCTGGATGTTTTCCCATTCCTCAGAGGAGTAATTGTGTGTGATTGCGTATTAGATATGAGACGGGATGTCCAGGATATCTTCAGACTGACCCCTCACGAGAAGCAGTGCATGATGTTCAGCGCCACATTAAGCAAAGAGATCAGACCGGTCTGCCGCAAATTCATGCAAGACGTGAGTCATCCTTTTTTTTTGTTTGCAGTTTTAATTGGGGTTGTGGAGTTTTATCTATGGTTGTAACTACTTTCCTCAAAAACTGTGAATGGTGTTCTGAATTGTAAAGTTTCTTATTATCTCGCAGCCAATGGAGGTGTTTGTTGATGATGAGACAAAGCTTACCCTGCATGGCCTTCAGCAATACTACGTCAAACTGAAGGACAGTGAAAAGAACCGCAAACTGTTTGACCTGCTTGACGTCCTCGAGTTCAACCAGGTAATTGTCATTTCATCACATTTTTACAGTCATCGAGCTTGAATGCTATTGACTCAAAGGTTTGTCTGGCTGATTTGTAGGTGGTGATTTTTGTGAAGTCCGTTCCGCGATGTGTGGCTTTGTCGCAGCTGTTGGTTGAACAGAATTTCCCTGCCATTGCGATCCACAGGGGAATGGCTCAGGAAGAAAGGTGAGACATTTGTTGGTCCCGTGGTCTTGAAATGGTTGGGTAGGAAAAAAAAAAATGCTGAATCATTTTTCTCTTTTCATGCAGATTGTCCCGGTATCAACAGTTCAAAGATTTCCAGCGGCGGATCCTGGTGGCTACTAATCTGTTTGGTCGTGGGATGGATATTGAGCGCGTTAATATCGTTTTCAACTATGACATGCCTGAGGACTCAGACACGTACCTACACAGGGTATCTATGCATTATATACTGTTGTTCTGCTTTTCCTCTAAACTAAAAGTAATAACAACTTCCCGGAAACACTGATTGTTAAACTCTGTTGTCCTCATTTATTTTAGGTTGCTCGTGCTGGAAGGTTTGGTACAAAAGGATTGGCCGTAACCTTTGTATCAGATGAGACGGATGCAAAGATCCTAAATGATGTGCAGGACCGTTTTGAAGTCAACGTCGCTGAGTTGCCGGAGGAAATCGACATCTCCACCTACAGTAAGAAATTTCTCAGACCTGTTAGACCGGTTCTGAGTATCAGTTTGGCCTATCCCTTGTTTGAAGTATTGATTAACTTCAGGATTCAAATTTCCTGGTAATTTACTCACCCTCATATAATCCAAGATGTTTTTTGAGGGAAACATTGCAGAATTTTTTAGCGTATATTGGACAGTCTGAAAGTCCAGATTGCAGTTCCAGTGCAGCTTCAAAGGGCTTTACATGATCCCAGCAGAGAAATAAGGGTCTTATCTAAGTGAAGTAATCGTTCATTTTCTAAACAAATAAACAATATGTACATTTTTAACCACAAATGCTCATCTTGCACTAGCTTTGTGATGCATGTCCACCACTCCACACATCACGTAGTCATGTTGGAAAAGTCATGTGTAGTTCTTTGTATGTATACTTTGGGTCAAAAAGGTAGGGTAAGGTTTTTCTGCTCAAACTTTAAAACCATTCGACTTTTTCTTTTTTTGGTGTTTGTTTGTTTGGTCTGTACTTCTGCCTTCATCATGTATGTGTGATTTACATAATGTGTAAAGTAGAGCTTCTGCAAGATGAGCATGGTTAAAAAGTTTTTATTTATTTATTATTATTATTATTTTCATTTTTTTATTTACTTGGAAAATGACTTATTTTGCTAGATATGACACTTATTCCTCGACTAGGATCAGGTAGAGCCCCTTAAAGCTGTTGAAAACACAATTTAAACACTCTACCTGTTGCCACCATTGAAGTAAACTATATAGACAAAAATCCTCAAAAACCTTAATTTCTTTTCAACTGAAGAAAGACATGAACATCTTGGATGACATACAGGTCAGTAAATTACCAGGAAGTTTCAGTTATGGAGTGAGCTAATCATTTAAGAAGTCTAAAGATTTGCTTTTTGTTTATTTATTTTTTTAATGTATAATTACAGCTTGCCTCCTAATGTTTCTCTCTCTTTGTTTTTCTCCAGTTGAGCAGTCCAGATGAGCTAGATGTGTGCTGAAGTGGTGGTGGCTGTGGTTCAGCTCTTCTATCTGTGTCTCAGTGTAGCTTCTGTGACAGTGGGAAGAGGGAATCGCCCAGTTTTATTTTCATATGATCATGCCCAAAAAGCCTCTTCTCCATTTGTGTACTTTTATTTTATTGTTCTCGGGGATTGGTTGGGAATCCTTTTTTAACTTCTGTTAATTGTGGTTGTTTGTTGGTTTGAGAATTAAAAACATTTTATACTACATAAGTTGTCTGTGCAGTATTTCTGAAGTGATTCAAAGGTGAAGTCTTTCTTTCTTTTTAAATTCTAAAATGCATTCTTCTGTTCCAGTTAAATGTAGCAATCTGTACAAGCAAGCTGTTCTTCTGTTGTACTTAAGACATCAATCGAGGTTAAATGGAATAATGTAGTGGAACTACCTGTACTTCGATGTTTAGTAAGACATGGTGAAGAGCTATATATCTGTAATTCTTAAAATGACAATTCGCCCAAAACTGAAAATTCTGTCTAAGAGGAACAAACATCTATTTGGTTACCCACATTCATCAAAATCTCTATGTAAATGACAGAATTTTTTTTCCATGTAGATGAATCGATTAAGAAAATGGCTATGGCTATTACAGCGACCATGGAGATGTAAAGAGTGTAGAGTATAACTAACAATGAGCAATATATTTGTTAGTGTTCATAAATCTTTGCTAATGTTGTTAGTTTATAAATGGGCAACTGTTCATTGTTTTTTAGCTCTGGTCAGTTAAACCGTAATAACAGATACAATTTTAATTTTAAGTGTATTAGTACATATAATTAGCTTTAACTATGATTAATGCTTTAGATGAAATTTTCATTGTTCATTTTTAACGTTAACTAAGGAAGTCAATAGTAAAGTGTTACATACGATTATATGATCATTTTCATGAGCTTGTTTAGAAATCTTGTGCAGATTGTGAAGTGTAAATTTATAACAATGGAGGAAATTACCAAGGGATATGAGTGTAATAAAAGTTTTTCATATTAAAAAATTGCTAGATGCATATATTTTTCCATAATGATTCTATAACCATTTCTGTGCAATTCAAAATGTAAAAACAAATGAGCACAAAAAAAAAAGACACTGCAGAATGTTTTATTTGTCTCATCAGTAATCATGTGGTTAAAGTGCTTTAAAAATAATAAAATGAAATACATTAAATTTATTGTTGAATTTAATCATAAGATTATAACATTTCCCTATAACATTTAAAATGACTACTCTAAAATGTTAGCAATAATATATAGTTTATAATATAATGTAAATAGTTGGTTATGTGTAATTACAATATATACTAATACTAATACTAATAGTTAGTATTAAAGCTCTGTCAAAAGGAATTCAGCAAGGATACAAAGAAGAAGGAAAGTGACCACTTCAGTGTTTCTGCTTCGTGCCACGGGACTGGCAGATGTAATAGTTGTAGCAAACTGATTGTTTATCATTGTTGTAGCCCCTGTTGAGACGCTCTGAGTGGTGGCTGATGTGGTCTCATTTCGGGGTTCTGTTAAAGAAGGTTTTCACCAAATAATTAAATAGAATTGTCATTGGGGTATAATAGTATTCTTTTTGCATTTCCTTACTAAGTGATGTTGATAAACAAGTTTCGGGAGGAGCACTGACGCATGATTAGCCGCGGCTGGTTCCAATTTCCTAATCGGCCTATTTTCCTTTCGCCCAAACAAATTCATAAGCCTTCCCCTTAAATAAGCCCATTTCCTTCCCTTCCTTATCTCGTTACGCATCCCTCCTCCACCCCTTCTCCACCTCGTACTTACATTGCGTCTTCCTCCGGGGGACGAGCGGAATTCGAGCCGGACGTCGAGCTCAGCCCTAGTTAGGGTTCTATCTACTAGGGCTCGGCGTTTGCCATCATCCCGGCTCGCTCCCTGGACAGCACGCCAAATACGCTTAATTGTTTATCATAAGGAAGTGCGAACTCGTGAAATAAAGGATAGTATAAGATAGTATAGTATTAAGTACACAGAGAGAGAAAACAATAGACCCTCTCATAATTAACTTGGCAAACATTCCTCAAGATAAAAGATTAAACTAAAAATTTAGTGATGTTTATAAACAAGTTTCGGGAGGAGCACGCACGCATGATTAGCCGCGGCTGGCTCCGCATTTACCTAATCAATCCAATTCCGTTCCGTCCAATCAAATCTACTCGTCTCCTCCTTAAATAAGCTCACTTCCTTCCCTTCCTTATCTCGTTACACATCCCTCCTCCACCCCTTCTCCGCCTAGTTCTGCGTCTTCCTGCACGGGGGGCACGCAAGGTTCGAGCCGGACGCCGAGCTCAGCCCTCGCTAGGGTTCAAACCACTAGGGCTCGGAGTCTGCCGATCCCCCGGCTCGCCCCCCGGACAGCACGCCAAACATGCTTATTTATTTATCATAAGGAAGCGCGAACTCATGAAACACTCACCAGCAGTAATACTGGATGTGATGACATTCAAGCTGACAATGTATTCATTCATTGTTTCTTTCAAAGATTCCACTACATCTGTTATGTTTGGAACCACACTCTGGTTTTGAAAAATTAGCTGAGATGTTACCCCCACAGAGCCAGGCCTAATAAAGAAAAAAGTTAGCAGAGTAAAGGTAACAAAAGTTACCTGTTTATGTTGATATTTGCTGTAATGTTCATACCATACATTTTATACATATTGTGTATAAATATGACGTTAAAAATGCATAAATAAGTGTTTCGAGATAATAGCTACAGGAAGATAAAGTCAGTTTGGGAATTCATTTAACTTACCAAAACGTTATGATAATCACTCTCAGAAATGTAGTTGGGAACACGTATTTGTATCCCCGATTAAGCTGAAAAAAAGAACAACAACCAATGCAGATAATTTACTTGCTACAGTCATTACAGGATTAGAGTACAACACGTTTTTAGCATTTTGTTTTTAATCTAAAATATTCCTTCAAGTTGAAGAAGATTTACCTCAGTTGTTACATTCCTTTCCAGTGCTTTATAAGCAGAAGATGTTTTATCATAGTAATCTTGAATGAAAATCCGCACTATTCTAAATTTTAGATAAAGGTATCCCTCGTTTTCTTTGGGAGGATCCAGAGATGCTAGGGTAGTTGGTGGTGGTTTGCCTGCAGTTGTTGTTTGCTTTTCAGTAGTTTTTGCAGTACTTGTTGATTTTACTGTAGTTTTCAAAATGGCACTTGTTGCATGTGCCTTGGTTGTTGTAATGGCTGGTGTTTTGACTGTCTTTGTTGGACTGGTACTCGATGGTTTAGAAGAAGTGTTTGTGTGTTGTGGTGTTCTTGTTGATATTGTAGTTGTTGAGTTGCTTATGCCTGTTAATAGCTTTGTCGCATGTGGAGTTGGTGTAATGGCAAGTCTTGTGGCATTGACTGGTTGAGTTAAATTTAATTTATAAGAACTTGTATCATTTGGTGTTGTTGGAACAGTATTTGAAACATTTAAAGACAAATTGCTTTGAGTTATTGACGACTTTTTAGATGTTTTCTCAATAGAAAGGAAAAGTGTAGTGCTCTGCTGAGTTGTTGGCATGTCAGATGTTACAACTTCATTGGACCTTGTGCTTGGAGACGTGAATATAAAAGGGGATAAGTTAATAGATGTCGACTGAAAAATAGTTGTTTGACTCCTAGTGGAGGATTTTGCCAAAATTGTGCTGCCTTTTTCAGTTGATGTTACTTGTATTTCAGTTGTCATTTCTTCTGCAGTGCTTGTGTTTACTGATTCAGATGTTCTTGCAGCATAATTGCTTACGCTTGTAGAAGTAGATGGCAAAACAATTGTTGTTTGAACCATAGATGTTGTTGTTGGCAAATGTGTTGTGCTTGGAGTTGTTGTTATTGGTTTATAAGATGTTGTTGCAGCATCATTGCTTGCAGATGTTGACAGCAAAATGGTTGTTGTTCCAACAGTAGATGATGGTCTTGGCAAAAGTGTAGTGCTTCGTTGAGTTGTTGTTGGCATTTCAGATGTTATTGCGAAATCATTGCTTGTGCTTGTAGAAGTTGATGGCAAAACTGTTGTTTGACCTGTAGATGATGTTGTTGGCAAATTAATGGTGCTTCGAGTTTTTGTCAGTTTAGATGTTTTTACAGCATTGTTGCTTGCAGACATTGACAGCAAAATGGTTGTTGTTCCAACAGAAGATGATGTCCTTGACATAAGTGTAGTGCCTTGTAGAGTTGTTGTCAATGGCATTTTAGATGTTGTTGCAACATTATTGCTTGTGCTTGTAGAAGCAGATGGCAAAACGGTTGTTGTTTGAACTGTAGATGATGTTGGCAAAAACATAGTGCTTTGTTGAGTTGTTTTTTTTGACATTTCAGATGTTGTTGCAGCATCATTGTTTGTGATTGCAGAAGCTGATGGGAAAATGGTTGTTGTTTGAGCTGTAGATAAAGTTGTTGGCAAAAGCATAGTAATGCGTTGAGTTGTTCGTATTGGGATATCAGATGTTGTTACAGCATCATTGCTTGTGATTGTGGAAGTTGATGGCAAAATGGTTGTTGTTTGAACTGTAGATGATGTTATTGGCAAATACCTGGTGCTTTGAGTTGTTATTGGCATTTCAGATGTTGTTTCTGCATTATTGTTTGTTATTGCATAAGTTGATGGCAAAATGGTTGTTGTTTGAACTGTAGATGATGTTGTTGGCAAAAATGCAGTGCTCTGACTTTTTGTTTTTGGCATTTCAGATGTTGTTGCGGCATCATTGCTTGTGCTTATAGAAGCTGATGGCAAAACTGTTGTTGTTTGAACTTTAGATAAAGTTGTTGGCAAAAGTATAGTACTGTGTTGAGTTGTTCTTATTCGGATATCAGATGTAGTTGAAGCAACATTGCTTGTGCTTGTAGAAGTTGATGGCAAAACAGTTGTTTTTGGCATTTCAGATGTTGTTACTGCATCATTGTTTGTGATTGTAAAAGTTGATGGCAAAACGGTTGTTGTTTGAACTGTAGATGAAGTTGTTGGGAAAAGCATAGTGCTTTGTTGAGTTGTTATTGGCATTTTAGCTGTTGTTACAGCATCATTGCTTTTGCTTGTAGAAGTTGATGGCAAAATGGTTGTCTCTACAGTAGATGATGTTGGCAAGTGTGTGGTGCTTTGAGTGGTTGTTATTAACATTTCAGACGTTGTTGCAGCATCATTGCTTGCAGAAGTTGACGGCAAAATGGTTGTTGTTCGAACAGTAGATGATGTTGGTGGCAAAAGTGTGGTGCTTTGTTGAGTAGTTTTTGGAATTTCAGATGTTGTTGCTGCATCATTGTTTGTGCTTGTAGAAGTTGATGGAAAAACGGTTGCCGTTTGAACTGTAGATGAAGTTGTTGGGAAAAGCGTAGTGCTTTGTTGAGTTGTTGTTATTGGGATTTTTGATGTTGTTGCAGCATCATTGCTTGTGCTTGGAGAAGTTGATGGGAAAACAGTTGTTGCCTGAACAATAGATGATGTTATGAAATGAGTGGTGCTTTGTTGAGTTTTTGTTGGCATTTCAGATGTTGTTGCAGCATTATTGTTTGTGCTTGTAGAAGTTGATGTCAAAATGGTTGTTGTTTCAACAGTAGATGCTGTTGGTGGCAAGTGTGTGGTCCTTTGAGTGGTTGTTATCGGCATTTCAGATGTTGTTACAGCATCATTGCTTGTATACGCTGATGGCAAATTGGATGTCTGAACTGTAGATGAGGCTATTGGCAAATGAATAGTGCTTTGAGTTGTTGTTTTTGGCATTTCAGCAGTTGTTGTAGCATCATTGCTCGTGCTTGTAGAAGTTGATGTCAAAACAGTTGTTGTTTCAACAGTAGATGATGTTGTTGGCAAATGTGTGGTGCTTTGAGTGGATGTTATTGGAATTTCAGATGTTGACTCCAAAACGGTTGTTGTTCGAACAGTAGATGATGTTCTTGGAAAGAGTGCAGTGCTTTTCAGAGTTGCTATCAGTTTTATTTCACGTGTTGTAGCATCATTGCTTGTGCTTGTAAAAGTTGACGGCAAAACAGTTGTTGTTTGAACTGTAAATGAGGCTTTTGGCAAATAAGTGGTGCTTTGAGTTGTCAGGGGTATTTGAGATGTTGTTGCAGCATCATTGCTTGTGCTCATAGAATTTGATGGCAAAATGATTGTTGTTTCAACAGTAGATGGTGTTGTTGGCAAATGTGTGGTGCTTTCAGTGGTTGTTATTGGCATTTCAGCTGTTGTTGCAGCATCATTGCTTGCAGAAGTTGACGGCAAAATGGTTGTTGTTTGAACAGTAGATGATGTCATTGGAAAAAGCGCAGTTGTTGTCAGTGGCATTTCAGATGTTGTAGTATCATTGCTTGTGCTTTTAGAGGTTGATGGCAAAATTATTGTTGTTTCAACAATCAATGATGTTGTTGTCAAATGTGTGGTGCTTTGCTGAGTTGTTGTTATTGGGATTTCAGAAGTTGTTGCAGCATCCTTGCTTGTGATTGTAGAAGCTGATGGCAAAATAGTTGCTGTTCCAACAATAGAGGATGTTGTTTGCAAATGCATGCTGCTTTGAGCTGTTGTTTTTGGCGTTTCAGCTGTTGTTGCAGCATGATTGCTCGTGCTTGTAGAAGTTGATGGCAAAACAATTGTTGTTTCAACAGTAGATGATGTTGTTGGCAAATGTGTGGTGCTTTGAGTGGATGTTATTGGAATTTCAGATGTTTTTTCAGCATCATTGCTTGCAGATGTTGACGGCAAAATGGTTGTTGTTCGAACAGTAGATGATGTTGTTGGAAAGAGTGCAGTGCTTTTCAGAGTTGCTATCAGTGTTATTTCAC
>JAUMHE010000042.1:20275360-20285889 GCA_032359235.1 Enteromius mattozi
CATCACTTGATTTGGTAGTGTCAGGCCGAGTTGTGGTTGGTGCATCAGATGTTGTAGATGTTGGTGCCACAGTTGATAATGTAGGAATATTACTTGTGGCAGCCAAAGTTCTTGTTGCTGTGGTGTCAAGCAGAGTTGTGTTTGTTGCATCAGATGTTGTAGATGTTGGTGCCACAGTTGATGATGCAGGAATGTAAGTTGTGGGAGCCAAAGTTGTTGTTGCATCTGTAGTTGCTGTGGTGTCAGGCAGAGTTTTGGTTGATGCGTCAGATGTTGTTGACGTTGGTGCAGTAATTGATGATGTAGGTATGTTGGTTGTGGCAGCCAAAGTTGTTGATGCAACAGTAGTCACTGTGGTGTCAGGCAGAGTTGTTGTTGATGCGTCAGATTTTGTAGATGTTGGTCCCACAGTTGATGATGTGGGAATGTTGCTTGTAGCAGAAAATGTTGTTGATGCCTCAGTAGTCACTGTGGTGTCAGGCAGAGTTGTGGTTGATGCATCAGATGTTGTAGAGGTTGGTGCCACAATTGATGTTGTAGGAATATTGCTTGTGGCAGCCAAAGTTGTTGTTGCATCACTTGATTTGGTAGTGTCAGGCAGAGTTGTGGTTGGTGCATCAGATATTGTAGATGTAAGGGCCACAGTTGATGATGTAGGAATTTTGCTTGTGGCAACCAAAGTTGTCGATGCCTCAGGAGTCACTGTGGTGTCAGGCAGAGCTGTGGTTGATGCATCAGATCTTGATTCTAGAGGGGTGGTTGTGGAATCCAAAGTTTTTGTTGCATAACTTGATTTGATAGTGTCAGGCAGAGTTGTGGTTGGTGCATCAGATATTGAAGCTGTTGGTGCCACAGTTGATGATGTAGGAATATTGCTTGTGGCAGCCAAAGTTGTTGTTGCATCTGTCACTGTGGTGTCAGGCAGAGATGTCGTTGATGCGTCAGATGTTGATGATGTCGGTGCAATAGTTGATGATATAGCAATGTTGGTTGTGGCAGCCAAAGTTGTCGATGCCTCAAGAGTCACTGTGGTGTCAGGCAAAATTGGTTTAACTGGTGACTGATTTCTGTCCATGCAATTACATTCTTAACTTTATTTTAAATTCCCTTGCCATTAGTGGTAAAGGAATTACATTCAAGCACATGATTCAAAAACATAATTACAAAAAACTTTCTGTTCATCAAAGAATCGTGAAAAAAAAGCTTTACAGTTTACACCAAATATTAAGCAGTACTATAGTAAGATAATAAGAAGAAAGGTTTATTGAGCACCAAATAAGCATATTAGATTTATTTCTTAAGGATCATGTGACACTAAATACTGGAGTAATGACTGCTGAAAGTTCAGCTTTGTTCATCTCAGGAATTAATTACATATTAAAATACACTAAATTGTAAAGTGGTTATTGTAAATTGTAATGATATTTACTTTTTGATTACATGAGTGCAGCCTTGGAGAGTATAAGAGACCTCTTTCAAAAACATTAACAAATCAATAACATTCCTAAATGTTATAAAGGTAATGTATAATCATAACCTATTTTGTCAAACCTGTTAGGTGCCACTATAGACCATAAAATTGTACCTGAAATCAGTGATGCAGTTGTAGATGTTCTATCAGATGTTGTAATTTCAAAACTAACTCCCACATTGGATGTAGCTGCCGGATTTGGAGATGAAATGGCAGTTGTTGTTACGTTTGGAGCTTCTGAGGCATCCTTTACAGTTGCTATCTGCGTACTGGTTGTAGTACCCTCCGATGCTTCATTTTCCCCTGGTGTCCATTTTAGTGTTGTTGCTGGCGCTGCTGAAGTTTGAAGCTCTATTGAGATTTCTGATATTTGATTTGTTGTGGTCTTCTGTGTGCTGATATATTCTTGAATGTTGGTTGTTAGGGGCTCTGTTGAAATGGTAGACTTGGTTTCAGTTTTTAAAGGCTCTGAAGTAGTTGTTTGTGCAGTTGGTGGGAAATATGAAGTGGTCAACACAGATGTTGCTAGTGATGAGCTAAATGATTTTGTTAAAGTTGTGGCTGAAGTAGTTGCAGGGGATATGGGAGGTGCTCTTTTAATTGCTGTCGAAAAATAAAAATAAAAATATTACTAAAAAATAAATATATTACAAAGCATGCAGACAAAATAATATCAACAGAACTTCATAGTATCTTCATAGTATACATATACATATGCATATATCTGAGATAAGGCTTTACACAAGATTTAATGAAATTTAGAAAATTACTTAAATATTAATTTCTTACATATTTCTAAAACAGGGTACCAGAATTTTCTGGAAATAACTAGTGGTCCTCTCCTGAAAAAAAGGAAATCATTGTTAATATATATTTTTGGCATGAACACATTTTTGTTAAAAATAAATTAATTATGTCTATTAGACAAGGCAAAAATGTTAGAAGTGAAATTCAAATCAGTCACTATATAGAGCACGTGTTCTCAAACTTTTTTGCAAGTCAAGTCAAGTCACTTTTATTTATCCATAACTTTTAACAATACAGATTGTGTCAAAGCACTTCACAGTATCAAGTGGTGAATAGAGTGTCAGTAATGTACAGTATAATGACATTAAACACTCAATTTTCAGTTAAAAGCATTTCATTATTGAATTCAGAGATGTCATTGTCTAGCTCAGTTTAGTTTAAATAGGGCAGTCAAATCAAAAACCAGAGTCGCGACAGTGGCAAAGAACCAAAAACAAAGCCCATCTGTGACAGAATGGAGAAAAAAAACCTTGGGAGAAACGAGGCTCAGTTGGGGGGACAGTTCTCCTCTGGCCAGAAAAAACTAATTAATTTATAGTTTAATGACAGGGCCGGCCCGTGGCATAGGCAGTATAGGCAAATGCTAAGGAGGCCGTACATCCAGGGGGCGCCAGAAACGGAGGAAGAAAAAAAGTGTAAACTCCACTATTCTTAAAACTAGTTGGTATTATGACTTCAGAAAAGAATAAGCCCACATTAATTTAACTGCATAGCAAAGCCTACTAAGTAGTAGTAGCAATAATAATAATAATAATAATACAGCCTACTTGCTGTAGCATCTGCCTAGGATCACAGATGACCGTAGGACTATAGGTCTTAAAAGCCCTTTTAGCCTTTGGCATTTGCATATAAATTACAGAACTGGAGGTTCAACACGCAAAAGTTTTGCGAAAGAACGCAAAGTTTTGCGAGTGAACGCAAAAGATTTGAAAAACAAAAAAATATTTCCACCTTGAATTTCTTTCCTCCACCACGTCCCTTAAGGGGCTCCGTAAATATCTTATTTTGCACAGTGCCATATTTATATCGTATGTATTAGTTAATGTCACTTGTTTACACTTTTTATTTTGGGAGTATTTAAATCTAATACTTTATGTAAGCTATTTATATTGTATTTCATATGTTCAGTTCATTTTTTTTGCATTTGTTTCTTTAATTCTTTTATTTTGAATTTTTAAGTATTTTGAATGTGCAATTGCTTCATTTAAATAAAAGAATGTCCAAGACAAAGCAATTAGGTTTCTTAGGAGTATATGTACACTAGCAGAGGAATTTACTGCGATGCAACGGGGCGCCACCTGAAATCTTGCCTAGGGCGCCAAATTGGTTAGGGCCGGGCCTGGTTTAATGCATATATTATATTTGTGTTTTATTTATTATTTTAAATTATTATTTTTTTATATGATTTATTCATTTGTTATTATGGAACTGCATAGTTTAATGCATTTATTGTTTCTTTGTCTATTTTTATAATGTGTGTGTGTGTGTGTGTGTATATATATATATATATATATATAAGACATTGTGAACTGCGATATTCCTACGAAAGCATTTTCTTTGATCGAGTTAATTAATCATGTCCTAGATTTAAGCAAATCCAAATTCTTTGTTAAAGCGGATTTTTCCGAAGGCTTTGTCCAGTCCGAGCCGAAACCCTCTGAGGCTGGCCTGCTCATTTCCCACCGGAATCCTCCACATGCCTGTCCAATGACTCCGTCCACTCGTCTCTACCCAGCGCAGTTGCTGCCTTCAGCCTAGAGCACCATTCGATATTCGCGCTGTCCGAGCGCAGCCCAAGGATTTCCACGCTACAAGAGAGGCATCCGAGGCTCGCGCCGACCGAGCACTATCCGGGGACCACATCACCAGAGAGCCCAGCAGACACTGTGCCGTAAGACCTGATCATTTTCCCCGCGGATTCCACTCCACAATTACGGCCAGGAGAACCGTGCCCTAACCCTGTTCACAACCTGCGGCCAGAAGAAGCATTCCAGTTCCCCACGGATTCCACTCCCCAATTACAGCCAGGAGAGCCGTCCCCTGACTCTGTGCACGATATGCGGCCAGAAAAGGCGTTCCAGTTTCCCACGGATTCCAGCCCGCTGTTTCCAAATCCTGTTCTGGAGTTATGGCAGGGTGAACTGTTCCAGTTCCCCCGCGGATTCCAGTCCACAGTTTTCCAGTCCTGCTCCAGAGTTTCAGTCAGGAGAGCCGCTGCAGTTCCCTGTGGATTCCAGTCCGCAGTTCCCTAGTTATGCTCCAGAATTATGGCCCGAGAGCCGTCCCAGTTTCCCTCTGAGTTTGCGCTGCAAGAGCGCCCTCCTGAGTTTGCGCTGCTAGAGTGCCCCCCTGAGTTTGTGCTTCAAGAGCACCCCCCTGAGTTTGCGCTGCAAGAGCGCCCCCCTGAGCCTGCGCTTTCTGAGCGCCCCCCTGATCCTGCGCTTCCCAAGAAAATTGAGGCAGTACAGCCATGGTTGTAGAAAGAGTGGGTGGCAGGGGAGTTTGGAATTGGACCCCTGTGGCTCCCAAGGCTCCTGGTCTGCCATGGCCTCCTGGGACTTCTGATCCACCCTGGAGGCAGTATATGACTCTGTTCCTTCCGGCCTCCAGGGCGACCACCCACCCTCCCCAGTTAGTGTTCTTCATATTTTCCTTTTTTGTTTGGTGTTTACGGCGCAAGTTTGCGCCTTGTCAGCAGGGGGGTGTAATGTTACGTAGTCTGTATGTTTAGTTTTGTTTTTTATTGCCTTCCTGTTTTGATTTCGTAATTTTGTTTTCCATGTGTATGTCCTTTTGTGGTATTTCCTGTGTGTTTATGTAATCGTTAGTTAATTTGCTCCCACCTGTGTATTCCATCTGTTTTGAGTTCAGTTCATTAGTCTTATGTGTATCAATACCCGGTCTGTTTGAGTTTACCTTTGTCGGTTATTAATGTTATAATGTTGTACTGGTAATGTTGTGATTTGTGTTCCTGTCTTATATTAAAGTCTTTGACTACGATTTCCTTCTCCGTGCACCAACAACCGTAACAATGTGTGTGTGTGTACATATATATTTGTTTGTTTATTATAATTTTAATTTATAGTTTAATTCATTTATATATATTATATTATTTATTATTTGAAAATGTATTTGCTAATTTTTTAGATTTTATTTTATTATGCTTTAATTAACATTTTAAATGTATATTTTTGCAATTTATAATTATAACAGTGACTAGGTGTAAGCTACATTTTTACTCCTAGTCGCCATTGGAAATTCTGGGTTAAATATAAAGGAAAAAAACAAACATTAAACTTAAACAATTTAGCCACAATTTATTAGGTTTAGCAAAAAAGGGCCTTATAAAATCTGTAGTTGTATCCTGACTTTGTGAGATCTCAGGTTTAAAACAGCAAGTCAGCACAGAATGAGTTTTTTATTCACTTACCTAAAAGTTTTAATTTCTGTACGGTTGGCCACAGGCCAGTATTCTCGTGCTCTGTCCTATAGAAATAATGAAAAATGGCATTTAAAATTTATTAAATTGATAGTGAAAAATTGTAAATGTGCTATAACCTTACATTCAATTGAGCCCTGTTGTTAACTCTTTGGTCTGGTGAGGGTATATGATGTGAAACTGCTGATGAAGTGAAAGTAAAAATTAGATTAGCTGTAAATACAGGGTATGTGATAACAACAATTGATTCTGTTATATTTCTTTTAACTTATTAATTAATTTAATTAATTTATGTTACTTTAATGTTACTAGTCTACCACTGTAAACAATGACAGATCATTTGTTTTTACCTGAATCAGTAAAAGTATCATGATTTTCACATGTTGACCCCGACAATCCTGATAGAATAGATATTATGGCCATTAGTTTGACACTGTGCTACTGTTTGCTGCATAACAAAATAAAAATTGAATAGATATTTACCTATAATAATAAATAGAACCACTAAGTGGGGGGGCATGGTCCTTTTCATGTCACCCCGTGTTCCTGCAAATACATGAAAAATTATTATACAGACGGGGAAAAATACAAATCTCTTCAGCTTGCTAGGGAGGTAACAAAGCAACTTGCAAGCCTTTTCATTTATTTTCTTTTTTAATCACAGTCCTCATTATAGAAATATTGGTAAATATTAATATTAATATTAAAGTTATCATTCATATTCTCATTGAACTAAGACATGTACACCTTTTTTTCCTGCTATTTTATCTGAAATGTAACCTGCTGGATTTTAATTAATTTAGTTCAGACATCTCATTCTCTTTCATGTCTTTAAAAATAGCAGACAAATGTTAACAATAAATTAAAATCTCCAAATGACACATTGTCTGTATCAACATTATCAACTTTTGTTAATTTCTTGAAAAAAACAAAAACAAATGAAAAAAAAAATCCAGGTCCCTGTAATAAAACCAGTTATTAACATCTTCCTAATGCCTCACAGATAATCAAAATTCTAAACAGATTCCAAGCATTAAGAAGAATGTTTACATGCCATCATTTTATATATTTGAATTCATATTGGACTATTCTTCTGCATATCAAATGTTTCTTTTCTTTCGTTTTCATTGATTCTGTCAGATTCTTACATGTTTAAGCTTTCGTGACTCAAAGCCTTAAAGAAATTAAAGTTGTCCATTTTATTACCTGATTTAAGAACATTTGCCAATTATTTTCAGCATTTATACATTGGATTTTCTCCTCTTCTTGGACTCAAAACCCCACCAGAGTTTTTTTTTTTTTCAAGAAATGAACAAAAGTTGATATACAGACAATGTGTCATTTGGAGATTTTAATGTATTGTTAACATTTATCTGCTATTTTTAAAGACATGAAAGAGAATGAGATGTCTGGACTAAATTAATTAAAATCCAGCAGGTTACATTTCAGATAAAATAGCAGGAACACTAAATACTAAAGTCTGTGTGTTATCTATGTGATTAAATATTTTAGAAGCTGTAAGAAAATGTTCTACAGCTTAACATGATCAGAAAAATGTTATAAAATGTATTTTTTTACATTTATTTATACAGTGTGAACCATGTTTTTTTTCTTTTCTTTCTTTCTTTTAGTTTTTTTAATAAGCCATAATTAGCTGTTTTAGCTTATTTCTGCCAGGACCATTATCATTGAAGATGACTGACAATCAGCATACAGTCTGGATTGGTGATATGGTTCTGTTCTGGGCAAGTACTCCCTGTGCGTCCATGCAGCCTAGCATGGACAAGAGCAGGGAGAGAGTAAACAGAACAGAACCAACATAGATGTATTACAACCATCATTAAAGTTTAATGTTTTAATGTAACATTTTTTAAATAAGTCTGATTCAGAGGAGAATCAGGCAAAATCCTGAGTGAAACATGACAGCTGGTAAAATAATGAAGAACCATGGGTGCTGTGATAAGTATCGCATTCCTATAGGTAGATGTGGATCAGCTGAGAGTCAGCTGTTGCGTGCTTGGTTTGAATTCTTCTTTCATTTTCTTAGTGCGGTGGATATTTTTGGATATTATTTGTATGCACTGAGACATATGTGTTATTTTTTTGTTTGTATTAATTGGGAACTTCAGTGCTTGTGGCTTAACACAGTTAAACAGTTAAACATGCATAGTTTTGCAGAGGTCATAACAGAGATTCCAATATGAGAAAACAGTATGGTTTTATTCTAGTTTTCTTTTCTTTTTTAACGTTGACCATTCATACTCTAAATCCCTTTTTAGATTTGTCTATATCTGTCTCAATATTTTTGAAAGACAAGGGCTTGTGTCAATCAAATACAGATTACAAAATAGTCCACAGCACACAATAAGTTATTACCAGCATTTCCAGATTTTAACATGGGAATTTAATTGAAAACAATGTTCAAAGATGAGGTGTGAATGTTTTGTGTTAAATCAATAGGGCTAAAACCAGTTCTGCATAGTTTACCGCACATCCTGTAAAATGCGTGCACATTAATTGCATTTAAAGAGACATTAGCCTAATAAATAAATTGCTAATGTTTTTCAGGAAAGAAAAGAAGAAACCCAAAATCTAACTAAAGTAATTCGTAACATGTAAAAATAGCACACAAAAATCACACAACTCTGTTATATATTCAAAACAGTTGCATCTGGCAGTTGATCAAATATTATTTAAATTACATTTGGTCTAATTAAACAGTGACAGTTCTGAGAATAACAAACCTAGCAGTGTAATCATTTATCAGCTGCATGCCCTTACCTATTATTAGTCCTCTGTTCAGTTCTTTGGGTTACCACAAATAATATAATAAAATCCAGATCATACTGCGAAAAATATGTGATATAGACAGTCCTTCTTCTTTTTTCAGTGGCAGCTAAACTAGTCAGATCTTTTCTTCAAGTTCAAGTTCAATCAACTGATGCTTAGTCTGTGTTCACAGGTGGAGCAGTGCGGAGACATCTTTGATATGTAAAGCACATTCTTAAATACATGCATCGTTACTTGAATTACAGCATTTTATCTCTGTTGACGTGCTCTCTCTGTAATTGCCTGAGGGAAGCTACAGCAACACAGGTTTTAACCTTAAATTATAGGATGATTGATGCTGCATGTTACTTTCACATTATCTGTTTTGACATTTAGAGATGTCAATTATTTGAGTAAAATTGCAGAGAAGGTCGCATTTGTCAAATACATAGTTAACATGAACCAACAGTGAACAGCATTTATTATCCTAAACATTTAATATCTGTCTTAATATTTGTTGATACTGCTAAATGCTCGTTGAACTTACATTGAATGATCAATAAACAATTTTATTTTTATTAACTAAGTTAATAAAAGCTGAAAGAAATATATTGCTCATTTTTTGTTCATATTAGTTAAAGGATGAGTAATGACTGAGATCTTTTTGTAAAGTGCACAAAGTTTTAAACTTCTTTTTAATGTACAGGAATGTTGGTTGTATTTTTTTTTTTCAAATGACAGATCTTGAGAGCAGACAGCATGACTTTTAAACGTATCTAAAAATATCAAATCTTGATATTTGATACTATAGTAATATTGAAATAGTAAGCAGAACACTGTAAGTACAAATACAATGCAAACTGTATTTGTATTAAATCAACAATAAATATTAATATTAATTTTGAGTTTGTAAAAGCATGCAACTGTAATATGGACTGTCATGAGGCTGTCTTAATATTGATATATCTTTCTTAAATGAATGACAGCATCCTCATTGCTGAGCATTTAGTCCTCCACATAACATGCAAAACCTGATGTTCAAGACTCTAAAAGAATAAGCTAAAGATCCTTGTGAAGAAAATTGTTTTGCTTTTTTTTTCAAATCAGACAGAGATAATACTAATATTGTCTTTGTCTAAATTGCTAACAGTCTACATAATTACATCTACAGATTATCTACATATCATATACCAACACCACCACCCATTTATTATTCATGTAAAAAGTTGCGCAATAATTACATATTAACTTGCTTATGAGTTAATTAGAATGAATGCATGTGTTTTTTGAATGAGAACATGGTTAAATCTATTTTATTAGAATAGATTTGTATAGCCATTTGCAGAAAACATTAAAACAAAACTAACCAAACAATGTATGGACTGGCAGAATCAGTTTGATTAAGCAATCAAGAACATTTTACATGTTCTTGTTATGCGGAAAGAGCTGTCATGATTGCGACGAGAGCGTTCGGATCCAAATGCAGTCTTTATTCAGGTCAAACAGGCAGGCAGAACACCGGCCCTAACCAATTTGGCGCCCTAGGCAAGGTTTCAGGTGGCGCCCTGTTGCATCGCAGTAAATTCCACTGCTAGTGTACATACACTCATAAGAAACTTAATAGCTTTGTCTTGGACATTATTTTATTTAACTAAAGTAATTGCGCATTCAAAATATATTTAGAAAGAATTAAAGAAACAAATGCAAAAATATTAACTGAACATATTGTGACTACTGGCTGTTGCTCTTTCGGACGTGGGAGAACTAGAGCTAAGTAGAGTTGTGACGTTCGCGAACGAACCGATTGACTTGAACGGCTCATAAACATGAACGATGAGAGCCGAGTCGCGGCTGGGCCGTTCTTTCTGTCGTTCTTTTTTTCCTATGCTTGTTTCGCACAGAGGCACACAAATTAGCTCCTCCGCGAGACAGAACAGTTATAGGGGGAGGGGCGCACTCAGCGCAAGGGTGCTACTGCCTAACAGCATCAGTGTTGCCAACTATTTCCAATGAAAAGTAGCTAAATGTTGCCAGATGATGTCA
>JAUMHE010000042.1:20303630-20346557 GCA_032359235.1 Enteromius mattozi
CCCCTCCATGATTTCTAAGTAAGAGAACTTGCAAAATCACAGGGTGATCAAATACTTATTGACCTCACTGTATATGTTTTATGCACATGTTTTTATATACATTCTACCCTCAGGCATTGGCTTCAGGTAGTGCAAAAGACCAGATGCATTAGTATTGCTTTTCTTTTTACATTGCTTTTTTATTTTACTGTAATAAAAATCTGTAACCTTTAAAATTCTGTTGAAAACTAAAGTTGAATTTGTGTTACCATTAGCAGACCTGTGGTACGTAGACTTTAGTATAGTGGCTCTATTTTTGCTTTAGTGCAGAAACAATTAAGCTGTGATCCTCTCTGGATGGGTGTGTGACGGGTTGTTCACATTCACTGTGCATTCATTTATTTTGGTTTATTCTCATCATTTACACAAGCAGACCGATTTCTTCATCTTATCTGTGCCATTATTTTGTAGCTTTTTCTTCACCAACACATCGCACTCCATCGAGTAACATTGGTGTCCCGTGATGGCGATCTGTAAAAAAGAATAGTTAGTATATGACCCTGGACCACAGAACCAGTCATAAGTAGCACGAGCATATTTGTAGCAATAGCCAACAAAACACTGTATGGTTCAAAATGATCAATTTTTCTTTTATGCCAAAAATTACTATGATTTTAAGTAAAGATCATGTTCCATGAAGATATTTTGTAAATTTCCTACTATAAATATATCAAGACTTCAGTTTTGATTAGTAATATGTATTGCTAAGGAGTACATTTGAATAACTTTAAAGCCAATTTTCTCAATATTTAGATTTTGTTTTGTACATAATAATAATTAAATAATTGTATCTCCGCCAAATATTGTCCTATCCTAAAAACCATACTTTAATGGTAAGTTTATTAATCTCATTTGCAAAGAATCGACCCTTATGACTGTTTTAGTGGTCCAGGTTCACATTTACTGGAGGTAATTTTCTATTTACAAATTAGTTGTCACTTAATATTGCTTAAGAGTTCTAACAATCAAACGAAGCACATTTTGGCTTTGTTTTTATATCCTTACTACAAAATAAAGGGAGTACTTTTTAAACTTTATAAACCATGCTTTTTTGGTCAACTTGTCACCTTTACAGTTGGTTTATAATTTACAACATGAGTATTTTTCTTTTGCTTCATTATTCATCCGACGGGGTCGTATGATAACAGCCATGTTCGTTTTGCATGGTTTTTAAAGCACAACTTTGAGAGATCTATTCACTTGCATTATTTGGACTCACAGAGATGGATTATTCTTCTAAAATTCTCAGTTTGTGTTCATCTGAAAAAAGAAAGTCATATACAGCTGGGACAGCATAAGAGTGGATAAATGAACAGAGAAAAATACTTTCTCCCATTTCTGTTTAACTGCATAAACTAAACTGAATATGCAGAGAGAGATATACTGGTCCAGAAACGACACACTTCACCTCATGAGCGCTCTGTTATGAATAACAGAGATCTGAAAACAGTTGGTGTGTGTATCTCACCCATGACTCTGGCCTGTAACCGAACTCGGACGCTGCAGTCCCTTCTGCTCCTATTGACCAGGGTGAGTTCTTCTTGCACCACTCCCTCCTGCTGAGCGCTATACTCACAAACCACCCTCACTCCCCCTTAAAAGAGCACGGGAAGATGAATGGGAATGTGTGGAATCAATACAGATACAGAGGAGTACAAAGATAACGCAAAATGGCAAGGACAATAAAAGGAAGCACCTGAATGACCAGGATAAGACTGGAAGACTGAAATCCTCACAGAGAAACAATCACCTAACTGCAAAGTGCTTGCAGCTTCTTTTAAGATACAAATTGTAGATCCCTAGATCATCTAGGTCCCTAGAGATTTAACTGTGGGAAAAATGACACTACTATAAATGCACTAAGTGAGTTTCAGCTAATGGAGAGATCGATGAAGGACTGAAATAGGAGTGTGACTATTGATCGAAACATGACGTCTTGCATTTGGCTTGATGTTTTATTACCAATCAGGGGTACAAACAATCTTAACAGCTCTGATAGAGCTTATGTTTTCACCACCTTGTTTAAATAGTTTTTCATTTTAACTGCAGTTTTCTGAAATTTCTCATCATTTATCGAGTTAGGGAAGTCTTATCTAAGACGGTTTAAAGACCACTGGTATTGTTCATTAATCTTGTGCCCCTGAGCAGAGCACTTAACCCAGGTTGCTCCAGTGAGACTCTCCTTGTAATAGGCTAAGGTATGTACCTTTAGTCTGTTTAACTAATGAACACCTCTTAATAGGGTTTATGTGAATAAATGAGAATGCAAGGGTTGTAAGAAGGCTTTGGTAAGTGACAGAGAATACTATATGCATGGTAAAAGCTGGTCTGACTGTGTGTTCAAGTCCACCTGGGAAGTTCATATTTACTAGTTGGAAGGTTGTATTTACAACACCAGGTGCGGTCAAATAAATTGGTTGAACAAGATGCCAATTTTTTAAGTAAAATTCAAGATTTTGTAACTCAACAAATCTATAAAGCTGGCTAATAAAGAATGTGCACTGGGTGTGTGCTTTTTATTTAATTTATGAAGGTGCTATATATTGAATTGCATATATTCTATCTTAACTGTAGAGTACTATGGTATTGTGTGTGTATATATACAGTGTGTGTGTGTGTATATATATATATGTATATATATTTATGTGTGTTTAATAGGTTATTCCTACAAATGCAACAAAAAATTTATAAAAGTTGTATTGTTGTAAAGTTGTTATATATTCCATAATTAATACTATGGTATTTTGTACATGCAAATCATTGTGAATGAAAAAAAAGAAAATAAAAATCCAATAAATTGCATGTACAAATTTCATCTTTCTGTTGTGGCTTACACACACCAGAACACTACAGAAACATACCCTCAGGGCGTGGTGTGATGCGTGTTGCACGTAGTCGGGGTTTTGCAGTAGTACGTAGTGCAGGAGAAAGGGAGACATCTTTGCCTAGTGATGGGACTTGCGGCAAAGAGAAGACAATTTCATATTTGTGATGGCTCCTTAAAAATCCCACCTGGATACAGAGTTTAGCAGTCAACAATTACAGCATGCAACACATCATAGTTTGTTTTTTCTTTGCTTGTTTATTTTTCCCTTTCTTTTAAAAGCAATTGTTTCTTCACCTTAACGAGGTATGCACCATCAGGTTCTGGAAGAGCAGCAATGACTTTATCCTGAAGTTTTTCATCACAGCTATTGTTAACGGGAGCATCTTCATCCTCATCAGGGAAACGAACTCCACCTTTTGAAGTGGAGCCTGGCGAAAAGAAAACAAGGGTGGAGTCAAGATCACAGAGATAGATACTGGACCAGAGGATACATGCTGCGATGATTAATGCAGGCTGAACCCAGTGTGGGAGAGCTGTTAGAACAAACACACACTAGAAGTGTTAAAAGATGAGGAGAAAGCATAAATGTATACATATATAAATGTATAATCTAAATATTATTTTTAAAATGTATACACACAAAATGTATACAGATATTCAGATTTCAGGCATTATGAACCCAGAAAAGACACTGACTTTTCCTTCCTGTTGCCATGTCAACATAAGGCCAGGGAAATCCAGGGATGATGATTGGCGTCAATTCGATATCATCTCTAAATAACAGACAGTCAGAGAGAATGACCCCTGCAGACAGAAGATGCTGTGAATTATGCAATCTATGATCATTTTGCACCATAATGTACCATAATGTCCTATTCCCTGATGTCTCAGACAGTATACAGTATATATGTAGGCCTATTTAAGAAATTGCATGCAGGTTATTTCCCCAATCACTAAATTATTAATTGTGCATCCCATGAGCATTCCTGATTTGCATTTCAGTGGCTTTGCAGCATAGTCCTGCTGGGTTTAGCGCCACAGGATAGAGGTCCCCCACAACTGTATTATCATCCTAGTTTGCAGTAGTAACTGAGGTTAAGGCAAATCATCTGAGCTATCATTCATGAGTCCCCTTGCCCCATTCAGATGTTTGCCCCCCAAGTCAGTTTTAGATTATATACTGAGACCATTATGATTGCATGAATTTTACTGCTGTTGTTTCATATAAAAACAGTTTATGTTTTGTTTTATTCATTTTGATTATATTTTTTCTCTGCCTCATACCACATGTCCATGATATTATGGACTTTTGTTTTTTTTTCTAGAAAACATTTTAATTTTCTTAAAAATGTCTAAAAAACGTGTACATCTTTAAATAGCAGTTAAAATTAATTTGGCTAATTAATGAACAAATCTCCAAAATTGCCAACTTGTAAGCTGCTTTTGTACTATACATTTTGGGAGTGGAACTCTATGTACAAACCTGCAGAGAGGTAAACCCTGATTGTGTCCCCTGTAGATTTATGCACGCAGATGGGACTCCAGTCCCATCCCGATTAATAGTGACATAAACAGCAATTTCACATGAAAATCTTTGGCTTTAATCGGGGTCATTACGCCAGTTCAGTCAAGGTTATTTCAGAGAATGACACTCACATTCAAACTAAAGAGGCTTATGATACCGCGCTCATCCCGACTGACTTATTTTCAGCCATTCTTCCAAAGCACCCCTGCAAAATCACGTCAAATATGACGATAATAAAAAAGCGGCTTATGCAACAATAATCACTGAGATGGACGATGCAAGTTATAGAGATGTCTATATCAGATATAGGCGGTCCCCGAGGGGTCCGCCTTTGCCGAATAAACAAACCCTTCGAAGGCAGCGCCTGACGACTAGGCATCTCGTTCATAATTTATTTAAGTACAGCATGTTATAGTCTGTGTAAAAATGGAACAACACTGAGCGTCGCGTGCCAGTGTCCCGTTTGGCACCACTGACAGAAAAAAAACAACAACTCGACATTAAAAGAGTAAGTGATTTAGCCAAAATGCACATATTTTTGTATAATAATCATTTACCTTGTGCCTTATTGTACCTGGGGAAAAATGTCTCAAGGCGGCTTATGCGGAACTATTTAATAGAACGTTATTGCTATTAATAGCTCCCTCTTTAAAAAAAAAATTAATTGTGCAGTGAGCGTGGCTTTAAAATCTACGCGCGCACACAGACTGTACACATATAATTGAAAATCCAAATAATTTAAATCGGCAATTCACTGAAATCAAACTTACCTGTCTTGCATGTACAGTACAGTGGAAGCAGATTTGTGGCGTTGCCTAAAGCGATGTGCCATCAGTCTCCTCGAACACGGCGTGCAGGTCTGACGATGCGCGCGGTCACAAGAAAGGAGCTACAGCCATTGGTTACTGATGGTTACTTAACGTCTAGATCCCTTTTTCTACCTCTCCATCATTATGTACACACAAAATGTGGAGGCAAGAGGTCCGGGCCAGTGCCCTAGTAGAACCCCTGACTACCATTGGCTTCGAGCAGATGTGAGCTGAGCTAGTGGCCACAGCACAAATGTTTGCAAATGTAAAACTGATATAGATGAACAAAAATAGAATGAAAAACAATATAAGGTGATGCAGTAAATAAAATAAAAAAATAATGCTGTAGCTGCTTTGATGAGAATGCACACTGCCAACATACATCAGTTGTTTTATAACCAAACAAAGTATAGTTGCTTTTACAAAAACAATATTTTTAAACAAAGTTGCAATTATGATAAAAAGCAAAATGATTTTTTATTAGTGAAAATTGCATAACTTAAAGCAAAAGTTGGTAACACTTTAGAATAATGGACCGTTGTTAACAAGTAACTATGCAGGGAGTAATAGGTAGTTCTACATTAACACTTAACTTAATACTATTAACTAATAAAGAAACAAGATTAAGTAATAGCAAATTTAAGACAAAGGTAGTTCTTTATTGGATATTTGATAATTATTAAATTATTAAATTATTAAATAAAAATAAAAATTACGTTTGTGTAATTACTGAGGGGTTAACGTGTTTTCACTTAAAAAAAAAATGGTCCCGATCATTAGTTCCTTAGTAGCATGTTAGCTTTAAAGTGAAAAATAAACTAACCCTATCACTAAGCGTTACCTTGTCAGGCTGCAGGAAGAACTAGTGATCTGGACCATTATTTTAAAGTGGAAAACATCTTAACCACTCAGTAATGACTAATTTAATAAGTTTTATAATATATTTTATATCTGATGCATAGTATACAGTCATACATTTGTGTGTTGAAGTAGATCACTATTGCTTCACACAAATGTATGGCAAACTAACTAGTGACTAATGTCACTAACATTCTGAACTGACACAAACTAGAGCTCACTTCCTAATTAACATTTTTAAATGAATCATTTTAGTAGTTAAGGTGATTTTGGTGCATTTGGGATACATATTGAAGTGACATAAAACAGAGTTCATAATTTTGAACTAATTCAATCATGAGCTCATCAGGATCACTAATGATCAAATATCCAATAAGGAACTACCTTTGTCTTTAAATTTGCCATTACTTACTGCTTAGTTAATCTTGTTTCTCTATTAGTTAATAGTATTAAGTTAAGTGTTATTGTAGAACTACCTATTACCTAGAACAACATACGGGTGAGTAATTAAAGACAACATTTTTATTTTTGGGTGAACTATTCCTTTTTAAGCCATGGCTACAGTTGCTGTATTATAAACTTTTTTGGCCTCTAGTTTGTCTTACACGACCATAATCCCATAATATGGACTCTAAAATACTCTAACATTGAAATAGAACAGATGCAGTTGACTATTTACTGTATATTCACATTTATTTTTGTTTTACTATGATGTACAAAACACATATTTGATCATAATACATTTTTATGCTTGGTCAAGCTAAATACTAATAGGAGGTTATTTTACAATCAGATCTCCATCACCATCCAATCCTGTATTCAGTGTCAAACTAAATCCCAAATTTCAAGCCTTGGCAATCATTTGCACTGTTTTGTTGAATATATAAAAATCATTGAATGAAATGATCTCATGGATTGTAAATTAAACCCTATTAATTTGTATAATTTGGAATTTTTATTTTAATTTTTTCAAATTTAGCTTTCTTCCCCCCACCCCACTATTCTTTTATTTTTCAGTCTGTCAGACTGGGTTAGGTGGATAAGCAGGACATATGATAAGCGGGGCCTCATTTTTGCCAGATTTGTTTGTGCATGGGCTGAAAAAAGGATATAAAGTCTCTGCAAAGGAGTCTGTGAAGGTAAATATCAGGGACTTTGTATCTGCATTATAAAAGGACAATTGACCTTTTTCAAAGTCCACATACACGCCGACCCGCTGTGGTTTTGGGTGTACAACAATAGACATTGATGGTTCTGTGCGGAAGACATATTCATGCTTGTCTCGTAGACTTAGAAACCAAAATCCATTAGCTGGGTTTGCAACTAATTTTCCTTTCCTGTTGATGGAGCGACTAGCAATGCCCAAATCCCAGTCCGTCTTCTCACCCACCACAACTTCCCAGTAATGGCAGCCGGTGCTTATACCTTGGCGGCCAAGTACACACACCACACGGTCAAATCGTTCAATTGTGTCTGGCACCGTCTGGTAGCGGTCACTGCAGTGCACCTGTTTACCATCATCAGAGATAATCAGACGCGGATGGGCTGAGTCTCGATCTAAGGTCACGTCCACTGAGGAGAGAAAAAGGACAGAGTTGAAAACAAGATGTTTGCAGAAATAAGGTGGCATAAATAGCAGATATATGAGGGATCTAAAGATGTGCAGCGTGTAGAAATTATTTCATACTTGCATATTCTTGCACTCTCCACACTTCTACAGTCAGAAGAAAGCAGAAGAAAAATATTACTTTTAAAATAAAATTTAAAATATTGCAGAAATAAGTGGCTTTGTACAACACAGAGTCACTCTATTCAGACACACAATCAGTCAAAAGGTTGGAATATTAGGCAGCAAAAACATAAATTCTTATTATGTATGAAGACTAGAGTATAGCTGCTGAAAATTGCAATCACAGGAAAAACTTTTATTATAAAATATATGAAAACATTTCTTTTAAATTGTAAAATATAAACATATTTCAGAATATTACTATTTATAATGTATTTTTGTCAAATAAATAAATGCAGCCTTGGTGAGTATAAGAGACTCAATTATTTCAAACCTCTAACCTGTAGTGCATTTTGTTATAATATTATCAACATATATGAAAACAGGCATTTCAGCATTATTTTCAAGCCCCTAGCACTGAAATCTGTGACGGGAAGCTAAAATTGAACTGGACGGGAGAAAAGGAGAAGAAAAAACTTACTTTGTTGATATATTTCCTGTGCGTTTCCCGTGGAAGGGCGCAAACCTGGCACAATACATACCATAAACAATATTGAAAACAGTGATGTGCAAAGATCAAAATTCTGGTCTTAAAATCTCCATGATTTTAAACAAATAATATATTTAGTGAGGTGAACCATCTGAAGTGCTTTTGATTCAAAGAACATGTCATTCTGTTCACATATACAATATTCAAACCCTTTTAATTTGAAGGAATATATATATATATATATATAAAAGAAAATATGTTATTTTCAGTCTACAGGAAAAGGTAATAAGCATGCAATGAAAGTCTGTATAAATGATCTGTTAAATAGCAGTTCATGAAAGAACTTTATCTTACAGATTGCAGACAGTCTCCTCATGGCTTCCTGAACCTCCTCCACCATCTGAGTGACATTTCTCAGGACTGCTCCTGCTGTGGGATCAGGAGTCAAGCTCACTTCTTCCCAGCTCCTTGTCTCAGGTAAACTACTGTAACTTGGATAAGTCTGAAAAGAAACAGCATTATACTAAATATCAGTTATACGTTGGGGCAATAAAAAAAGCAAACAATACAACTGGCTTTTGACAAGTCGAGGCAGATACATGGGCAATTTCTCAAATACCAATAAATAAAACAGTTTAAGTCTGGTTTTACCTTAAAGAAGGAAACGTGATCTTGGGACTGGGTCAGCTGATTGATGGTGCTGCATCTGTTTCTAAGTTCAGAGATCTCCATCTGCAGGTCACGTATGAAGGCCTGAGAGCGAAGTTCTGCAGCTCGCTGTCCCATCTCCACCACCTCCAGAAGTTCGGCCTGGGACTTCTCTACAGCTTTCATTAACTCAGCAAACATATTCACAGTACCTGCTTTCTCTCGCTCTGCATTCACCTTAAAGCAAACAAACGAGGCAAAGAAGAAAACATTGCAGACAATTAGGAGAATTAAGAGAATGAGGAAACCACATGCTTTCATACTCATATGACTATTTCTATGTAAAAAGAAAAGTATTATGAAAAATATTCACACTCATATTTTTCATTCGGCAACAGTTCTCCAGATCTTGACAGTTTGTGTCTAATGATGAAAAACATCATTAAAGCAGTAAGTATGGCTTGTGATCTTCTTTGTGAACTGAACTGAAGTTTTGCCTGTGTAGCTTTAGAAGACTATGGGCCAGATTTACTAAACAGGGCAAACTAGCTTTAGAGCGGAATTCCATAAAAGTGCAGATGGGAGAGGAAAATTCATGAGGATTCCAGATTCAAGATTTTCCTAAGAAGATTTCACAACAAGTTTTGAATATACTTTTATAGTGTGCTGTGTTTTGTTTGTTTTTTTGCAGAGCTTAACAGATGTAGTCACCATAGCAAATCATTGCCTAAAAATAGCTGTACGAAGATTCTTCAAAAACTAAAAAAATAACAGCTTAAGGGTTTGAAACAACATGAAAGTGTGCCCAATCTCACAGTAAAACCAAACTATTTTTTTTTATTTCATATGAGTGTTGGAAACCTTTCAAATCTTAGTCTAGCATAGATGCACATACTTGAATTTCTGCAAGCGATGTTTGGATCTCCTCTATCTTCCGCTCTCTGACTGTGATCAATCCTTGTAGCTCCACCTCCAAGATACGCAGCTGGGACTGAGCAGAGATACAAATTGTTAACGCAGACACTCAATATTACTTCTCATTTACACACATTCTCACACTAACCTTCTTGATGTTCATTTCTCTCTTGGCCTCTATCACAGAATGCCCGTAATGTTCTCTCTCTGCACATGTTATGCAAATACATGTCTGGTCAGTCTTGCAGAGCAGGTCCAAACTATGCCCATGTCTAGGACACTGCGGTCCATTGGAATTTACTCCAATCACACTAAAGTTTCGCTTGGGTGTCTTGGCAGGAGGGAGAGAATGAGCATCATGGGATGTCAAATGCTCACTGGATGATGTTCTTTGGAAGCGGCTCCTCATTTCTGGCAGGAGGCCACTGGGCAGCCTGTTAGGCACTACAGGTTTGGATGCAGAGAATGGGTTAGAGGGTGAATCTGCAGGTGCACTCCTTGGTGCACTCATTGTAGTCTCAGCCATCCGTTTAAACTGCTCTGTGATCTCCTTGAGAGTGTGATTGATGTGGAGCTCGGGACGCTTGCGGAAGCTTTCCTTGCACAAAGGACAGAAGCAGCTTTTTCCCTGGCCCTCCCAGTAGGACGTGATGCATGATGAGCAGAAGCTGTGACCGCAGGGTATGGAGACAGGATTAGTGAAGACGTCTAAGCAAATAGAGCAGGTAAACTGCTCCTCTGACAGGAATTCACCAGGAAATGACATTGTGTATCTGAAAGCAAACAGACTGATTGAAAAACACAAAATACATAGGTGCACTCAAACACATCAGCCGTTGTTGCAGACTGCTTCAAAGATTATACATTTGGATATACAGTACTAATAACACAATTTGGAATAAGTAAGATTTTTTTATGTTTTCGAAAAAAGTCTCTTATGCTTACCAAGGCTGTAGTTATTTGATCAAAAATACAGAAAAAAAAACTTTAAAATTGTGAAACTGTATTATATTTTAACATATTTTTTTACATTTATTCCTGTGATACCAAAGCAGATTTTTTTTGCATTGCTTCAGTCTTTATTGTCACATGATCATTCAAAAATCATTCTAATATGCTGATTTGATGCTCAGTATTTACTAGTTATTATTGTAGCTCAGTTATTCATTTTAATTGTAAAAAAAACACATCACAATAATATTTGTATTATTAATAGTACTCCAACCTTTTGAATTGTTTTATAGAAAGGTTTCCACAAAATATTAAACAGTGACTGTTTTCAAAATGTATACTACTACTACTACTACTAATAAATGTTTCTTGAGCACCAAATCAGCATATTAGAAAAATTTATGAAGGATAATGTGACAATGAAGATTGTAATAAGACTGAAAATCCAGTTTCGGCATCACAGGAATACATTACATTTTAAAATGTATTTTAAAATATGCAGCCTTAGTGAGCATAATAGTGTAATAGTGCATAACAGTATATATAGTGAATAGGCTACATAATCATTTAAAAAACTGTCCTTAAAAGGGAACAGTTGTCAGCCGTTGTAAACCACTAGTAACTGAAATGTTGGAATGAAGTCAGACCAGTTACAACAAAGCTGATCTAGGAGCAGCCGTTTCACCATTACATAATGTAAAAACTGAGCTAGAAAACAGGATGTCAGAAAAACCAAGAGCCAGAAAATACTGACATATTCTCAGTGCGTGATCACAAATTAGTTGATCTTAAAAGCAAATTAGCAGTACAGAACAATCACATGCTTCATGAAATATCTTGTACTCTATAATTACGCTGTAGGGCAGCTCCTGACAAAGGCCTCTTATTAGGAGTGTGTAAACAAAAACAATAATAGTAATATTACAAATATGCTGCATTTACAAAGTATTATGATCTCAATCAATTACATGTCATCAATTCTATAGGAAGGACAGGTACATAAAGTAGAACCCAACCTTACATAAACACCTTCATACACACACACACACACACAGTATGTAAGTATATGGGAATACAATCTAAAAGACAAATTAGCCTACATATATACTCATTTAAAAACTAACCTCTTTTCTGTCCTTTTCTTTTCTCTCCTGTTCCGCTCAGGATGTGGCACACAGGACACGTTCACTTCGAAGTGGAAACCTCCTGGAAACAGGTGTGTCCGCATACCAGCAGGCCAAGCACACACCTGGCTGCTGATCCAACCAGTCAGACAAGTGCAGATTTTTATTTATTTATTTTTTTTAGAGATTTTAATTCTATTTTTCATCTATTTTGTTTTAATGTTCTTATATAACACATGCTGTCTTATAAGAACAGGAAAGCATGAGAATAGACAAATTGTGCTTTCCTGTGTGTTTCTTGTTATTGTTACACTCATAACTTATTTATAAATGGACATATTTTTACAAGCACAGAAAAAATAAGCATGAGTTGGTCTGCTCTGAGGCAATAACATTAGCTACAGCCCCTGATGAATTGGGGCTTTATACCAATTCAATTAGAAAATTCAACGAGAAACTAAACTTTTAAACTAAAGGCCGCCACTAATTTTTCAATCACCTGTCTTGTTTTGAGACATAATAATGTGGATTTGCGCCCATGTTATTGTTCTGTTATGTTAAATGATCCTTTGATCTCTTTAGTGTGACTTTCATTAGTGCTGAAGCCGTGACAGACTAATTGAGAGCTTTTATGGCTCTGTCTGCCTTAGGCCTACATTTAGACTTTTAACCCTGAGACAAATCAGCACTTCTTAAGTAGAAGTGACAAGCACTTTAGGAATATAATGAAAAATATTTAATGTTACGGTTTCGTTGTGAAAAGGAAACAGAATTAAAACAGATCACAGACTGTGGTGATGTATTTTGAGTTTTTTTTTTTTTTAATTATTATTATTTTTTTAACAATGTATATCTAGCAATTATTAAAAAATATATTTTAATTACTTTAATAAAGGTCCAGATGAGGGGATTTGTTGTGTTACATTACTGGTTATATAAAAACCACACAAGCAACCAAAATGATTTATTAATAATTAATTAATTATATATATATATATATATATATATATATATATATATATACACACTTTAAATTGTCATCTGTATTTGTTCTAAAATTAAAACTTACAATAGTATTTTTTGAAACTTTATATAAAGACTACAACATGTATTAGCATTATGTTGTAGAGCTTACATTTATTTTGCATTTCATTTTAAAATTGTATACTGCCATTTTGTTATTCATTTACGCCTTTATTATTAATACGCATATTTTTATTTGTGTTGTTTTCTTCATCTGTGTTTTGCATGTTTAAAGAAATACTAATACAACGCAATATGCTTACGATCTTAAGTGTCTTTGATGTCTGCGAAGGTGTCTGTAACATTTGGTTTCACACCTGATAAAGCAAACGCCGCTCGCACTGACTTTGCATTTGCTCTGCAGCCCTCTGTACTGAGAACATGCGTTCCGCTCATTTCATTTTATTTATTAGCTTGCAAATGCAGGTTTTCGGTATCTTCTTTCAGTCACGTTTGACTAAAAAGTCACATCGCACAAGTGGATCTCGTGAAATTTTAGTACCCGACCCGAAAAGGGGCAGCCGGATTGAATATCTGACAAGTACGGTGATGTTGGGAAATGCAAGTCAAGAAAACTCACAAGAACTTTTGCGCATAAGCTCGCAGCACAATGCTAAGATCTCCAACCCCCCAGCAGTGAATTCTGCTCACATGTCATCCTCAACAAACGCAAAGGAATTCTGGAATCAGTTCATGTTTCGAGGAAAATCAGCCTTCAGATACGTCCTGCCGTTTAGGAACGCTGAGGTCCGTCAAGAAAAGTGTAGAGCACTCACTTTCTCTCAGGTACTGTATGTGGGCAGAAAATTAGTTGTGTGTTATATTTGTGTTCGTTTACGCATTTTTGAATTGCATAAACGTTTTATAGATGTTTTGTTTTTTTGTAAATGTAAAACAGTATTTTTTTTTTTTTACTTCACAGAGGATCTTCCAAGAAAACTGTGAAACGTTGGAGCTTCAGAACAACGTCTGCTTCGGAAAATGTGACTCGTCGCCCTCTAGTGGGGAGGAAGGAGGGTCATTTCCTTGTTCTGTCTGCTCACCGGTTATCATCACTCCCAAGACTGTGAAACTAAAATGCTCTGACAACACAGAAATCATAAAAGTTGTAAAAATAACAGAGGACTGTAAATGCAAAACAAAAGAAGTACAATATTCCCATCATAACGGTCCAGTGCTGGTTGATCCAAGCGTGCATCAGTACCCTCAAAAGCGATGAAACATAATTAACGACCACCTTTATAGTGTTTTGCACTAGAGGTGTGCATGCAGTGGGAGAATACACTAATTTACTATACCAACTAGAAAACGAACTGTAAATAAAATAAACCTTATAAAAACTGTTTGTGTGTGAAGTGTCTCAGATATACTTACATTGCTGTTGCTGTTGAATAGTAAATATTTATGTGTATTCATATCTTTACATCGGTTGTGCATGTCATAACACTGGAGATTCAAAACTGATAACATGAACATAATAGGAAATGAAAATAAAAGTGTAAAAATGCATTTTGCTTGATAGAAGTAACATCACCCAACACATAGTTTAGTAAACTCTCATTAATATATTCATTTAAACAATAGTTAAATTGTAAAGCAATTAGGGTGCATTACCGCCACCTGGAGTGTGGGCCTGAGTCAGCTACATCCCAGAAACCTCACACACACACTCTTTTAAATGGTTAATTAGTCTCGTTCTTCTTATTTTAATTTTAATTTAATAAACTTTCTTGGTTATGACCTTCCATACTAATGTGTAAATAACTGTTTACTAATTTCCTTCTGTAATATTTCTCTTTCTGTTATGGACTTTTGACAGTGACGTGTTCCACTGATTCCTCCTCTTGACAATGATCGTATGTTTCTTTATTAGATGTACTATTTCATTTAACCCAGTGTGTCCTATTCTCAATCGTGTAATTATACCTTCCACTTTGTTATTTCCTTTACAAACCCTTCTACTTCATACTTTCTCCTGAATTATATAATAATATTTACCCGTTACTTCCCTATCCCAATTATATTGCCCTTCTTTTATTATACTATTCTTAATTATTACTTTTACTTCTCATCTACTATATAAGATTTCCATAATCTCATCTAATTTACATGGATATAGTTATTTTCTTTTAGTTTTCAAGTTATTTTCCCTTGAACTACTTAGCGCCCGCTGTTTCAAACGACAAAACGTATTCTCGCGATAACCTGGAAGTCTATGTGAGACTACGAGTCGGATATCCGGTCTCTTTTCGGTGGTGGACTCCAGGCGAGAAAGTCCTCCATAATGAAGGTAGGAGGACTGAAAAAGCTATTTTAGACGTTTATATTTCACAATGTGCTGAAAATATCGAATGAATTCCGTGTTACAGTGTCAAAACAGTCCGATGAGATTTTAGTAATCGAGTTAGACCCAAACAGCGTGAGGGATGGGTGTTGATTTTGTCAGGTTAGGAGGATAGCGGCAACATGGCAGCGCCCGGAGTAGACATGCAGTGAACACTGTACAGAAGTAGAAAATTCACGCAAGCTGAAGGAAATAAGGCAGCTTTATCGCTATATTCGTAACTTTAATTACAACGTTAGGAAACGTTCTAGCAGACTTGTATTGAGTTTCAAACTATCATCCGCTGCTGTAGCATTAGCGCTTGTTTAGCTAGCAGAGACGTGTCAGGTGAAGACACCGACAGTTTTAGCCAATGTGTGTTAAGCGTAACGTAATTAGCCCGGTTTGTATACTACAGTTGTAACTACAGCGTATGGCTTACTGATATATTTTTTTTTACTTGTCCAATTAGCTCAATATCTCGTTCCCCGCCACTGGCTGCCAAAAGCTGATAGAAGTTGATGATGAGCGTAAATTGAGGATCTTCTATGAGAAGCGCATGGCCACAGAAGTGGCTGCAGACTCTCTGGGTGATGAGTGGAAGGTAAGTAATTACAATTTTAATCGTGTGTTAATTTTCTGTACTTAAATGTTTTATGTAAAGCAGAAAGGCCTGACATTTAAGTCCTGATCGTTCAGGCTCCCTTTTGACCAGTGCCTTCAGGTTAAGACTCTTTTTCACAAAAGACTGAAATGCTATGAAGTACTTTTAAGATCTAAATAGATTATAAACACTTGGTCATCTAAACAACAGATCTCAGACGTTACAAATGCAACACATTAACATCCCAAATGACAACAATGTGTACTAATATCGACTCAAAATAGGTTTGCTATCCTCTAACAAAATGAAATCATAGTCTTAAAGATAGAAAAAAAATGTGCCATTTTAATATACTACGCAATTTACTGAAAATCTGTCAACTTGGACTGGCCAGAATCTGTTACTTCAGTAAACTAGCAACGGTTCAATGACACAAGTGTGTTTACTGATCTTACTAAAATAGATCAAAACTGCATAAAGCCATCCAGCTAGAAGATCTAAAGCTACTGGTTGTTTATAAGTCAAAATAAGTTAGCACTTTTGTGGCACTTAAGCAAGTCCTTTTTGGCTGATCAGTCGCCTAAAAGGAGGGACAGTGGTGCCAAAAGCAACAGTGGAGCTGCTATCCGGATAACAACTTGTTCATATTGTTAGTGGCTGGTTGTATTGCATCGCTCCGTCAAACTTTATTCAGTTAATTGTTCAGGCTTATAGTCAAAGTTTTTGTCCGTTTTATTTCATGCACTTTGTTAAATCTGTCAAACTGCCCCCACACTGCAAATCTGACAGAAGTCGTGTCGTGTCTAGAATCTGGAAATTGGTGAACTCCGAATGCCTATATTCTGCAGCTGATTCAGACTTTCGGCAACTAGCACAATCTTTTTCAGAGTGCAATTTGGGTCAAATGCCATGTAGTGTATTCCAAATTTAAGTGGACTTGACAACGGCAATGTTTACAGTGCTGCACTTCTTCAAACTGATATGAAAATTGTTATTGTGTTTGTTGTAGGGTTATGTTGTGCGCATCAGCGGAGGCAATGACAAACAGGGCTTCCCCATGAAGCAGGGTGTGCTGACCCATGGACGTGTGCGTCTCCTCCTCAGCAAAGGTCACTCCTGCTACCGCCCTCGCCGTACTGGTGAGCGCAAACGCAAGTCTGTCCGTGGCTGCATCGTCGACGCCAACCTCAGCGTTCTCAACTTGGTCATTGTCAGGAAGGGTGAGTATAGCTGAAAGTTAGTTTAATATGGGATTGTTGCACCGCTGTGGATCTACTTTGGCATCAATTTAATCTAAACTAGGCTGTGAGAGATAGACATGCGGTCTATGCAATGGCACGCACTCTATAACAGTGCTAGAATGTCAGTTTTCTTTAAGATGTTTATGGTGTTTTTGTTTACTGACAGTGTTTGACAGCTGTGGACCATCACTGTGGTGTTAAACAATAGTACAACGCATTGAATGCACTGTACTTTGTTTTCATTCCTGTCAAATGATTCTACTCTGACTGAGGTCTATAGTGTAAAAATTATAATTGTCATTTACAAGTCTCTATGCCTGACTTCTGACTTAGGTCCCATTGACACTTACTGTATGGTCAAAAATCATGAAAAACAATTGGATCCAGAACTGGGATGAGTAATGGCAGAATTGTCTTTTTGAGAGCCATATCCTTTATGTACATTGACTCTTATTTCATAGATGGCACTAGCAGACCCTTTCTGGTTGAATGGTTACCTTAAAGGGGGGACAGTGTGGTGCCTACAGCAACAGTGGAGCTGCTAACGGATAACAACCTGATCATGTTCTGATTGGCTGGTTGTACTGCAATGCTCTGCCATAATTATTGCCTTGCAAATATAAATATTCAATATAATGTTCGTGAGTGGGAGCAGGGACTTCCTAGAAACCTTGAAGCCAGTAGAGAAGTAGTGGTATGAAAATCTCTTAATTAGGACTATAGTGACTGCTACTTAAAAACTCTTAACTTTATACTTGATAGTGTTTATCCAGTTGTTCAGATCGTTGTCATCAAATGCAGTTTTAATAGTTAAAATTAGAAAGTAGTACTAACCATTGGGAATTTTTATCATCAAGCTGTTAATCATTCCTTCCCTAGGAGCTGGTATCTTGACTACACCACAAGTGGCCTGTTCCACAGCATCAGTTTGATAGATTTTCCCTGTTTTCCTACAGGTGAGAAGGATATTCCTGGGCTGACTGATAGCACTGTCCCTCGCCGCCTGGGACCTAAGAGGGCTAGCAGGATCCGTAAGCTCTTCAACCTGTCCAAAGAGGATGATGTCAGGCAGTATGTGGTCAGGAGACCCCTCACTAAAGAAGGTAATATTTAATCACGAGACTGCGCCTGCTATTTTTAAAAAGTCAATAGGTTTGTTATTGCTTGCTCAAAGAGCTATATTTTCTATTTAAAAAAAAAAAAAAAAAAGTGAAAGGTATGCATTATTATTGAGGCACACAATTGCAGGCCCTTTTTGGCGGGTCGCATACTTAAAGGGGGTGAATGTTGTGCTAATAACAACAGTGGAGCTGCTAAAACAACCCCTTCGTATTATTACTGTCTGGTTGTACTGAATTGCTCTGCCAGTGAATCGTTTAATCTAGATTAGATTGCCTTTATCTAATTATTACTATATGGACCAGGAGGGTTTTAAATGTGTCCAGAGACTGACCATGCTGTCTTTGACAGGTAAGAAGCCCAGGACTAAGGCCCCTAAGATTCAGCGCCTGGTTACACCCCGTGTGCTCCAGCACAAGCGCAGACGCATTGCTCTCAAGAGGCAGCGCACACTGAAGAACAAGGAGGAGGCCGCAGAATACACCAAACTGCTGGCCAAGAGGATGAAGGTGCGTGGGAGTTTAGTGATGATTCTTAAGGGTGTCTTCCTACAGTTTAACCTGGCTTTGTGTATGAATAAATAATTTTTTGTGTGTGTTTTTTTTAATAGGAGGCCAAAGAGAAACGTCAGGATAAGATTGCTAAGAGACGCCGTCTCTCCTCTCTGAGAGCCTCCACATCCAAGTCAGAGTCAAGCCAGAAGTGAGACATGTGCCTCACAAATAAAACATGATTTTGTGGAACGTTCTAAATGATGTCTTGTTTTTTCATTATCCTGGAAGGTAGTCTGTCTTTTTTTTTGGCCATTCTGCATTTTTTGTTGTTTTTTTTTCTTTCAACCCTCACTTTGAGTTAAGACATTGAGGTATGGTAATTAAGGTGACTTTGCTCAAGTGTCTACCTTCTTTTAAATATTGGAATATACAAAATATAATGATAGAGCAAAATCAATAAATCTATACATTCCTGAAGTGTCCAACCTTTCAACCAGTAAGTTTAAATGAGCCAGAATTATCAATGGAGTTCATTTGAGGGTTATGAAAAGTTCAGATGTAGCCTAGAACAAAAAAAAAAAGAAAGAAAGTGGGATATTTTTTCTGGTCAATAGTTCTCTTGATATGTCCAATACCTTTGAAATATTTACGCTTTTCTGTTTTCACTATGTTGGCTGTCAGAGTAAATTTATTCTCCATACGACCAAAGGGGGGCAGTGTGTTCATACTAACAAAAGTGGGTGCTAGTGACATGGAAGGCCATTTAACATTTAATGCTGCCATACTAACAATATCTGTTTTTATTACTAGTAGTTAATTTATATATACTATAGTAGTTTTGCCACTGAATTTGGTGCTTGGATATCTAGTTCAGATATAAACTTTTCTGACTAGAGTCTGAATTCTGATTGTTGCGCATGTATGTTAGTTTTACCAGTAACTATCTTATTTGATACTAGTGTTGTAGATGTGTTTGTAATAGTAAAACTATTAGCTACAAGCACATAATCAAAACCACAGATTCCTATATTTTTTGGAAAGGAAAGCAACAAGTATGAGTAACTTCTACTTGAATAGATTATAGTCAGTTGGAAAAACTAGTGTCTCTAATGAGTAAAGTAAAAAAAGGACTGTAGTTACAACTAAATGACGTAATAGTAACTGAAAAATACGCAGGCTGTTATTAGTAACATAAAAGATACTATGTTAATACGGCTTGCCATACCAGACCCATGCTGGGGTGAGACACCTGTGATGTGTTCTGTATTCTAAACAGATTCTTCTGTGTGGATAATGGTATTTGTTGATTGCTAAAATACCAAATATTTATATGCTCTGTTAAAAATGATGAGCATTTGTGCAGTTGCGTGCACCTTCTAAATAATGATTGATCGAACCATACTCATAGTGCTGCTTATCATCCATCAGCTCTATGGCTTTGATGCACCATCTGCCTGCACGGTCTCTCGGCACCTGATGGCAACATTGCGTGTTTTTCCCATTAATTTCTCTAGACGCGTCATTAATCCGCCCTCCCAAAAATCCGCAACAATTTGTGAGAGGTTTCTGTGATTTCAGACGTGTGAGCAATAAATACAACAGCACGTGTATTGGGCGGTCACGGCCACACGGTGTTCACGTGGCTGAGGACCAACACAACACAGCGCAGCGCTGAGGAGGAAAGCTGGCACAATATATCTAGACCCCGATTTAATCGACAACCTCGCAGCCATGGACCTTGAAGTGGAATCAGCAGAGTAAGAAAGCGTTATTTACTTCTAATGGAATGGATATGATTCGAACACTTAGTGCATTTAATGATCTTATGATTCCAGAAATAGAAACAAAATACAAATGTGTTATTATGGATATACAACTAACGAAGCTTGTGATTTGGGATCATTTTTGTAACGGCACTAACTGGATGATATCAGGAATAAATAACCATTCGATAACCATTCATCAGTCACTGCACTAAACAAAAGTTTCGAGTGGAATTGAATAATTAAAACAGCTCTACGTCAGCATGTTTAGTTTAGGAGCATTTTTGCACAACCACAACAGCTGGAAAAAGTAATGTCGATAAAAACCCTGCAGTGAAATACAGATGCAGACTGTTTTTGCAAAGTTCAGGTGTAGTAACGTACAGTATTAACTTTTCGCAGCGTGATTCGTCTGATCATGCAGTATCTGAAGGAAAATAATTTGCACCGCACTCTGGCGATGCTTCAGGAGGAGACAGCAGTCTCGCTCCACACGGTCGACAGCATCGATAGCTTCATCTCCGATATCAACAACGGGCAATGGGATATAGTGCTGCTAGCAATCCAGTATCTCAAACTTCCTGACAAGCTGCTCATTGACCTGTACGAACAGGTAAAATTGAAATAAGCGTCATAATAATCTAATTATTTCATATCTCAAATGCAGATGTTGTCTTGCAGGCTATAAGCTACTTTTCAGTTTGTGTTCATAACTGCTTTGTTAATGAACTGAGAGATGTCTGGTCGTGTGTGTAGATTGTGCTGGAGTTGACTGAGTTGGGTGAGCTGGGTGCTGCTCAGTGTTTACTAAAGCAAACCGATCCCATGATCATGCTGAAGCACACTCAACCTGAGCGTTACTCGCACCTGGAGAGCCTTCTCACAAAACCAGTTTTTGACTCACAAGAGGTGAGTGCTTAAATCGTGTCATTCAGTCATTTAATTAATGGTTTGGTGAGATTTTTAGATGTATAAATGACTAGGAAATGAATATTTGTAATTTACCCTCTAGTGCAGGGGTAGCCACAGCTGTGGCAAAATATTAAAGTATTAAATAATGCAGTTTACTTGAATTACCCTTTAAGGTATCACATTTCCATGTTAAAATATTTATTTTATTATTGTGTGTGTGTTTGTGTGTGCAAGTCAAAATTGTTTAGGAAAATATGATTTTCTTATCAAAGTGATGTAAATTTTTGTTGCAAAAATGAGTACACCCTTCTGAAAGTTACAAAATATATACATGTAGTTGTAAAATACAATTATCTTGTTAAAAAATAAATAAATAAATAAAATTGGTAACAGTACAATAAGGTTCATTAGTTAATATTAGTTAACAACATTACTTCTATAGCATTTATTAGTTAATGTGATTGTAAAAATACATTAGTAAATGCTAAAATTAACATTAACAAGTTTTTTTTTGTTAACATTAGTTAATGCACTGTGAGCTAACATGAATAAACAATGAGCAACTGTATTTTCATGAACTAACATTAACAAAGATTAATAAATGTGTAAAAAAATGCATTGTTCGTTGTTTGTTCATGTTAGTTAATACATTACCTAATGTTAACAAATGACACTTTACTTTAAAGTGTTACCATAACATCTGATAAATATTTTCCAGTGTGGACCACAAAACTATTCATAAGGGTAAATTTATTTGAGGGTTTTATTATTTATGCATCATTTGAAAGCTTCATAAATAAGCCTTTCATTGATGTATGATTGGCTGAGATACAACTCTTTGAAAAATCAGTTATTATCAGCCATTTCAAAAACATCTAAATATTGATAAATTTGCATTTAAAGTTGTCCAAATGAAATTCTTAGCAATGCATATTACTAATCACAAATTAGGTTTTGACATATTTACTGTAGAAAATGTACAAAATATCTTCATTATCCTAATGATTATTGCAATAAAAGAAAAAGCAATCATTGTGACCCATACTGTTGGCTATTGCTACAAATAAGTCCATGCTACTTATGAATGGTTTTGCAGGCCAAGGTCAGATAGATAGATAGATAGATAGATATAGAAATGTATAATTTTTATTTGAACAGAATGTATCACACTGGAAGCATTTAAGTTACAAAAGGCTGCATATGCTATTAAAAATATGGTGGAAAAAAATAAAATGCATTTTTTTTTTTTGTAAAAATGGTTTACTTTACTTGATTTATTACCTACAGGCATATCCAGTGGGCAGCAGTAAAGAGAAGCGCAGGCTGGCTATCGCTCAAGCTTTTGCAGGGGAAGTCTGTTTGGTGCCACCTTCTCGTCTCATGGCTCTTCTGGGCCAGGTTTGCTAACTTTTTGTGTTTTTTGTCATAACCTGTTGCATTCTATATATCTATTGTATTGCATGTATCGCATGTCTTTTGTATTTACAGGGCCGTATATGTGAGGGGGCTTTATACAGGTTACAGGAAACCAAAGCACTAAGGCAGTTTGGCTCATTAGCAATGCTGGTGGGTAAAAAAAATCCTCTACTACTGGAACAGTATTACCTGGCTTTTTCTTTTTGTTTTACTTTACATCCTATACACCTTTTCTCTGTTTCCCACACTTTTGTCTTTGAAGTCATTGAAGTGGCAGCAGCACCAGGGTCTCTTGCCTCCAGGTATGTCTTTGGAACTGTTCCGGGGCAAAGGTGCATTGAAGGACATGGAGGAAGAGCGTTTCCCAACTCAGCTCAGTCGCCTCATAAAGGTGCTGTAAACACAACAGTGTAATATGATTATTCTTACTTTTTCAAAAAGGTGGTG
Organism: Enteromius mattozi; assembly: GCA_032359235.1. Lineage (NCBI taxonomy): Eukaryota > Metazoa > Chordata > Actinopteri > Cypriniformes > Cyprinidae > Enteromius > Enteromius mattozi. The sequence continues at coordinate 20,326,888 of JAUMHE010000042.1, forward strand.
CAAATGTTTTAATATAAGATAGAATGTAAGAAATCATTGATGGATGCTATTCCCGTTTGCATTATAAAGCATCTTATCTGAATATCCTACATGCTAAAGGGCTCAGCATATGCCCATATAATTGCTTTTGTGACCTGAGGCTTTCATCTGTATCTTGCACTCAGTATTCCACCTTGCTCGCTTTAGCACCATGCTTTTGGATTCATATCAACACACAATTTTTGGAGGGTTTATAGTGTCCCAAAGCAGGCTGGCATTGTCTAGGTCCAGGGAACCCTAGGGGATACTAAGACATCCACAAAAAAAGAGAAATGTCTTTAAATAAGAAAAATATTTTCAGAGTGATCAAAGTGAATGCATTAGCTTAAAACCTCTTTGGAACAATATTTATAAAGTGCTTATTAAAATAATATGAATATATTTTTACTTTTATTTTATTTTTTTCTGTTTGTGCATGTATGATACAGTTTGGACCAAAGTCTCATGTAGAGTGTGCGCGATTCTCTCCTGATGGACAGTACTTGATTACTGGATCTGTTGATGGTTTCATTGAAGTCTGGAACTTCACCACTGGTAAAATTCGGAAGGTGAGTATATAATGCCCATAAAAAAACAAAAAACAAAACTGTATTTCACATAAAATACTTGTTTTTATCATTTTTTAAAAAAAATATTACAACTAAGTAATAATTAATATTATATGTATGTAATAATTATGTAGTTATATAATAATTGTATTTATATATACACTATTGGCAGAAATTGAGAAAAATTAGATTTATTTTTTTTAAGGAGTCTCTTATGCTCACCAAGTATGCATTTATTTGATAAAAACAAATATTATTTAAGTGCAATATTATTAAATTCTAAAATAAAAAATAGAGAAGTATTTTCTATTTTTATGGACTTTCAAATGTAATCTCAACACTTCAGATAATTTAAATAAAGGAATGAATCACATTTTAAAACATTTATTTAATATTCTAATAATGCTTCATAATATTTAACAGTTTTAATTGTAATTCTGATCAAATAAATGCAGGTAGTCTTCTTTCAAAAATATTAAAAACCTTAATATTTTGAACAGTCTATATTCTAGCATATATATCCTATCATAGATAGGGGCCAGTGGAGAGAGCATAGCAGAGGTGAAATATGTCTCAGCTGAGCTGCAGCGTTCTGGATGAGCTGTAGACGTTTGATTAAATGTGCTGTGAGGTCAGTCACGAATGAGTCGCTGCAGTCAAGACAAGTACATACCAGGGTCTCTACTGGAATCTCAATTGCTTCTTTGTTGAGAAATGTACGACTCTGCAAATGCTTTGTATTATGTCCTGACTTTTGTTAATACGTGGGCTGTAAATGACAGATCTTTATTTAATGTGATACCAAGGTTTTTGGCATTCTGTGTAGATGATATCATTGAGCTGTATAGTGAAATGACAAGGCACTGGCAATGGTAGTTTTTGGTCTAGATGAGCAGCAGTACACCAGTATTCAATATATTCAGCTTTATGATGGGCATTCATCCAGGGAGGAAAGCTTGCCAGACAAATGATTGGTGAGGGTACTGTAACTGGTTGTCAGAGGATAGGGAGACAGAATTAAATTGGTTATCCTCACCAAAAGAATAACAGAAGCTATGAATGTTGTTAACTGCACTAAATGATTTGCCGTAAATGGACAATAAAACTCTTTTGAGTTCTTTAAAAAAAACTTCATGACTTTCATTTGCCTTTTGATAAACGACTCTGTGTAATCACTGTACGATAGCCGATTTATGGAGTGTAGCAGAGATGGTTGTCTTTCCAGCAAGTTCTTCCCAGGTTCTCTGACAAATATGCAGTGCGTTTACTAAAATGCTTTTATTAAAAGTAATTCATCTATAGCAGTAATTCAGTTTATATTCATCTCTGTATGCTCAAAGCCCTATCTTCTTGACTACACAGCTCAAGAACAGCATCCCCTTGATGCACGAAAGAGGCTACGCACGTATGCTGTCTTAGGCCTGTTTAGTGGGGGCAAAAAATAAATTCTCACATTTAGTGTGGCTTAATTTTTCTGTCGGGAGAGCCTTGGTATTTAGCTAAATCCTCAGAGGTAAAGAATATGGGTCACCCCAACACTCTATGACGTCTGTTAGGTTGAGTTGAGGCAGTTGGGGCCAAAAATAAATCCTGCCCCATTCGCAGATATGGACTTTTACTACTACTGGGGAATTGGAGTGTACAGTATGATTTTCAGAATAACATGGAGTATAATATGCTGTGGTTGTAGTTCTTCTTTCTGGTAGATGTAAGGAAAACTATTTCATTTTCCTTAATTAGACAATGTCTGAAAATCTTATTTTTTTATTACAACACAATGTATTGTCATTTTGTTTGGTTAAATGTGATGTGTGACAGTCTGCCTGTCTGTTTGTGTCTTGTGTAGGATCTGAAGTACCAAGCTCAGGATAATTTCATGATGATGGATGAGGCTGTTCTGTGTCTGGCAGTAAGTCACGACTCTGACATGATCGCCTCTGGAGCTCAGGATGGAAAGATACAGGTAAGGCCCTTCAAATAACTGATCAGCATTTCCACTTGTAGTCCACTGTTGTACAGAATTTCTAGTATTAGTCCATTTGAAACAGTATCATTTATATTTTTCAAATTGATGCAAAGAAAAAAAACTGATGCAAAGAAAATCATCTTTGTTGAGTGAAATGTCATTGGTCATATACCTGAAAGGGTATAAATTTGAAAGATAGCAGAAGTTGAACCTATATGCTTGATTTCAAGAAGCAGGAGATTCTTACTCATTATCACTTAAAAAAACATAAATGCTTTCACAAACCGTCTTTCTTGTTTTTAGTCATACTTGAAGAAAGATTTTTGTTGTATGACTACAACATGTAGTTTGGTGTCAGTGAGGTATGCAGTATATTCTTTAAAGAAATTATTACTTTTATTCTGCAAGGATGCATTCAATTCATCAAAAGTGACACTAAAGTCATTTAGAATGTTTTTAGAACACTGAAGACCAGAATAATGACTGCTGAATATTCAGCTCTGCCATCACAGGAATAAATTACATTTTAAAATACATTTAACATTCTAAAAAATACATTTCACAGTATTACTGTTTTTAGTATTTTTGATTAAATAAATCAGCCTTGGTGAGCACTTTTTCCAAAAACATTTAAAACTCATACAGACTCCTTTAGGCTTCTCAGATATATTGTAAGAGACCTCAGTCTCAGGGGAGAGTAGGTCTGAAGGCAAATGTTAATTAAATGCTGTAAGCACTTTTATATTTAGTCTTTAATCATACAGCATCTGATTACAGTTGTGACTGCAGTCCTTTATATAGCATGTAGAACAGTAGAATAACTGATCTAGCATCATTATTTAAAAATCCCTGTTTAGATATGATCTCAGTTCAACATTTCATGGTGCATCATTTTAATTATTTTAACTTCATTGAATGATGATGTTCCCAATTAGCTCTCATTGCACACCATCAGTTTAGTTCTCAGTTCAGTCTGTGATAAGATGTATCATTTTGTAATTCCAGGTTTGGAGGATTCTAAACGGGACGTGCCTGAATAGAATAGAACGAGCCCACAGCAAAGCGGTCACCTCTGTCTGCTTCAACAAAGATAGCAGTCAACTATTAAGTACCTCCTTTGACCAGATCATCAGGTTAAACATATATTACAAATCTGATTTTGAAGTTTCGTTCCTTATGTTTTATTAATTGGTGTTTGCTTTTGTGCTGAGGATGGTTTTGGACACTCTAAATATTTTATTTAAATCAGTTCTTTCATGATTTTAGTGGCTCTCATTTGACTGGCATTCCAAGGGAACAAAAGTCAAAATCAAGCAAAAAAATCACACCATGCATAATTATGACCGATCATTGTTTTCTTTATTGATCCTTGGTGGAACTCTAGAGTAATATTGCAAATTCCTAGTATTAATATTTATCATAAAAAAATGAATAAATAAAATATATATATATATATATATATATATATATATATGTTGTTTTCAGGATTTGGTGATACTAGGGCATGAGAGATTTAGACATTTTAAAAAGGTTTTTGATGGGGAACACCAAATTAGGTAAAGGATTTCAGCACAAAACAAAGGTTAAAGGGATACTAAAATAAAAATTCTGTCATCATTTACTCACCCTCAAGTTGTTTCAAACCCGTTCCAAACTATTTTTCCATACTGTGTAAGTCAGTGGCTACTGTCAGTTTTTATTTTTTTTGCCAACATTTCCAAATAATTCCATTTATGTTCAATAAATGCACAATATTCACAATACGGGTTTACAACAACTTTCATTTTGGTTGAAATATCCCATTAAGAACAATCTTAAGAACAAAGATAAGCACATTCCTAAGAAGTTCTTGAGATTTTAGTGAGAAAATAACAGCAAAGAAGTTTTATTCTTAGGAATATTTTGTGAATCTGGCCACAAATGTTCATTCTGCAGGTGCATTATTAGGTAATTAAGTTGCATAAACTCAGATTTTTTTGTTACTCTATAAGTTAATTGCTGTGTTTTTCTTGCTAAGTGGATGGAAAAAATACAGAAGGAATGGATCTCACAATAGAAGCATATTGTATGCAGAAGAAGTAAGATGATCAGTTGCTATGCAATAACCAATAACCAAGTGCCAGCAGAAACAGTAGGCTACCTTAGTGAAATGTTTTGCCATGGATACTTTATAGACAGAAACGGCGGGGGAGGAGGAGGAAATAAGAAGTCGTGGTCTGGGTGTTAAACATCATTAGGAATATTCCGTCACATGCCTAGACTCAGCATCTCTCCCTCTCTCGCAGACCAGACTGCAGTACTTCTACAGCTGGGTGTCGGTTCTAGGCTCTCGTGGTGCATGTGGGTGGAAAGAAGCATGATTGGTCACGTGCATGAGAGAAGCAGCACGCACAGATAATGTGTTTCTGTTCCTTTCTCAGCTACCTAAACAGCAGCGGACTGAGGCAGACGTTTTGTCATTCCAGCTCCTTAGCTGAATAGAGAACGGGAGGGGTGGGAAGGGTGGGGGTGAAATGGCAAGCTGCTCTGCTATTGGCCACTTATTGATAAATAATAGCCCCTCCCATTTTGCAATGGATTGGATTTATGCTCTCAGTAGTGTGTGTGACACGTGAATGCCAGTCTGGCTTTAAAAAGGATGTATAGAAGGTTACCTTTCTTGTTTGTTTAGTCATTGGTCATCTTTGGATCAGTGATTGTATTAGGAAAGTAGTACAATTAAGGGAATTGGTAGGGGTACAAAACAAATGACAGTATATTCAGACATATTTCGATGAACATGCTGTATTTTCGTTTACTTTATGGTTAGAGAGAGAAATCAGTTGGACAAAACTGAAGTGAATCAAGGTCTAGGTGTTAAGAGTGATCAGGAATATTCCATCACATGCCCAGAGCGAAAGTCTCTCCCTCTCTTTCTCTGTCTCTCTCAGTCCTGACTGCAGCAGTTCTGCGACTGGGCGGCAGTGCTAGACTCTCATGGTGCATGTGGGTGGAATTTCATGTGCATGAGAGATGAGTATTTTTCAGTAAAGATGGTAGAATCACATTGAAAGTTGCAGAGAAAGGTTTTTTTCTTCTTCTTTTGTTATGATATTAATGTGTGATTTTTATATTGTCTTTGAGCTTTGATAATAATGTCTCTTTGAGGATAACAACTGATTCATGACATTTGAATCTGTGAATTGTGGTTACATTTCTAACTCTTGGATTTCTTTGATCAGGCTCCATGGTTTGAAATCAGGAAAAATGCTGAAGGAGTTTAGAGGCCATACGGCTCACATAAATGACGCCACCTTCTCACACGATGGCCAGCATATCATCAGCGCGTCGGCAGATGGCACAGTAAAGGTAAGTGGTTCATACTGTGGTGAACTACACGTAATAGCCAACGCATGTTTATTTTTGTGTTTTTTCCCTGATTTACTGTTTTTTTTTCAGGTCTGGAGCATGAAGACAATGGATAGCACCCACACAATAAAAACTCCTGACATTCCTGAGGGCACAGACATCACCGTTAACAACATTGTGCTTGTACCAAAGACTCCTGAGCACTTTGTAGTGTGCAATAGGACCAACACGGTGGTTGTCACAAACATTCATGGCCAGGTGAGAACAAAAATAAATCAGCAAGATACTCTGCATGATTATTCAAAAATGCACACTCTAGAGTGAACACTACCAGTAACCGGTTTCCATATGTGGCATAAATGCCACAAATTAACACCATTTATGAATCAGAAACCGTGACTAATAGCTGAATTGTTGAGCAGAAGTTTAAAAAAAGCAGCAACCTTCCAATGCAGGTTGTGGGATTTGCTAAAAATAGCTACGCACTTAATATTCAGACCGTCTGATGGCGTATAAGGCGTACCCTGTTCAGCCGTCTCACCTACTCTTTTCTTGATGTATTTGATGACTCACGTTCGCATGCTTTTTGGTACTCTCAGAAGCGCGTGCCTTATCCATTTGTGTTGCACTTTCGCTCGCTCTCACTCTCTTGCCCCCAACCCCCTCCTTTTCCTTCCCAGGTGATGAGGAGTTTCTGTTCAGGCGTGAGAGAGGGGGCAGACTTTGTTTGCTGCACGTTGTCTCCACGTGGAGAGTGGATTTATTGTGTGGGAGAAGACTATGTGCTGTACTGCTTCAGCACCATCACTGGCAAGCTAGAGAGAACCCTCACGGTACCGTCCGCCCTCACAGCACATGCTGCATATCCACGAGATCTGTTTTAGTTGGGTGAAGTGTGATCGGTTCACAGCTAAACTTGTCTTCTCTGTATTCCAGAACAATTGGTATTAATGTTCAAAACATTGGCTGTAACTCTATTTAGGACTAGTTGGAGATATATCAAAACAGAAATGGATATAGAAATCAGCTGTGCTTTATTATAAACAAGTGCTATTCTGTATACATCCTCCACAGGTACATGAAAAAGATGTGATTGGCATAACTCACCACCCACATCAGAATCTCATCGCCACATACAGCGAGGATGGCCTACTCAAACTCTGGAAGCCTTGAGTCTCGTCTTTCATAATATGGACTTGTGTTTTATGTTCCTGATTTGTGGTATTCCAGCACACATACAAATGTCTCTGCTTTTATACACGTGCTATGACATTGGTCTTCCATTTAAAGTGCTCAAAAACATCATTTTCTGTTGAACCTTAACATCATGCACTGAGATGAAGGACCTCTTCGAAATCTGAAACTAACGACATCCAATTTCGTAATACTAACGTTCCTCTGAAGCCTCTAGAGGAGAACAAGAAAAACCGCATGGATGTACTGGTCTTTTGCTATTATTAAGGGCTTTGTAGTATTGTCTGTGATAATATCTGCATGCAAGATTAAGCCCGATCGACATTAATGTGGTAAACGTACTGGTTTTCTTTCCAGACTATTCTTTTGACATCTCACATGTGAATGTATGTAATTTCTTTGATCATTTTGGCCAAAGACGAAATAATTTTTGTGTACCTGCTCATAATGTGACCTCGCACTAGTCTTGGACTCATTGAGGACATTTTCACATATTTGTACTTGTGTACATTTAGAATTCTGATATGTTTAGAATTCATATGGTACAATATTGTGTTGATTATAACGGTTCAGTGTGTTTTAACACTCGACCAAGCACATCTACTTGTACTGCATGCAGGTGAAACATATTATGCAGTTATTGCAATACTGTATGAAGTAATCAGTATGGTTTATATTCTGAAAATTACAGATTATTTTTTATCGAGATATTCAATTTTTTTGTTGAATATTGGTATAACACTGCTTTACAGTGTAAGTCTCTGAGTATCTTGCAGTGTTGGTAAATAACGTGCTGATATTGCTGCAGTTTAATTAAAATTCAAGCATGAATTATTCATGACAATCTTTTCGTGATGATTTGTCATCGAGATGCATCATTAACTGTTTAGATGTTGGATTGCTTGATATTTGCAGTAGACTCCAATAAAGCTGTAGACACATCTTGATATACAAGATGTACAATGCAATTTTTTTGGCGTAATTAGCGAAATATTCAATCCCCCCAGGCCCCAGAAATACAAAACTGACTAAATGAATAACATTGTGACATTTTTATTTTATAAATAGAACTACAAATGTCAAAGTTATTGGTCATAATTAAAATCCCACATTTTTCAATTAATCTTCAGTCGAAACAGATAATAAAATAATCAAATATAAGACCATCTGCTAGCAAAAATGAAAATAACAACAAATGGGATAAAAGTGCATTTGCAATAAGCAAAAAAAAAAAAGTGTCTTCCAAATTTAGGGAGAGTTAACATTTAATTAATTTGCAAAACAAGTTTCAGTATTCTTTCAAGACGTTCTTAAGACTGATTTTATGCAGAGGTATGTAGACGGCTCATTCGGTTAATTATATTTTTAGTTATTTAGATCAAATAAATTCCTTCTAGAAAGGATTTAATATTGTAGTTGATCCTTGAATAGCAAACAAACACAATGTGATTTAGTTTTGATAAAATCCTTGGCTAGTATTTCTTAGTAACATAAAAAAAACAACATGAAAAGTTACCAGGTACTAGACTCTAAATAATACCAGCCAATTAAGAAGCTAAACTAATATCACATTCTACAAAGTAAGGCTTTAAAGAGATGGATCACAGTCTGCCATCATGTTGAACATAAGATTTTCAACATGAAAAGACTTTGTTGAAATGCGTTTTAAACTTCATTATTAGTTCAAAATGTTCTAGAAAAAACATTTGCAATAAACTGGCACATACCATATTTCCAACAACATCAAGATCATCTTACATGTAACCCACAATTAATAAGCAATAAACAAAACAACACAGATTGTAATGTTTTCTCAAACTGATGAAGAAAAATCCATTTTCCAAGTACATACATTTTCGTGATGAAATTTTCTGGGATTATGGCACAATTTGACCTGAATATCCCTTCTGTTTCCACTGTAACTGCTACACAAATTCCCATAGACTCAGCTGGCACCCATTTTACTTTTTATTTCACAAATTTGCTGCTCAAAATGTTGGTCAAGGAGTTTCTTCCAAACAATGACACAAGAGGTCGGCACTAAGAGGTCTTATTCTAGGCACAGAACTATTTGAGAGGTAAATATTTTTCCTCTTGGTCCTTTTTCCTTGTGTTCCAGCAGAGGTGGCATGTGTTTTATTGTTAAGAGAGGGAGGGTAAAGGAACAGGAATCTCTATGAGGTTTGGCACTGCACACCTCCAGATGGGCAAAAGTCTTCCTCCTCTATATAGTGGTAACGGTGACGTTCATGGGTCAGATCACAGTCTTCAAGGTCAGCGTATATATAGAGGTCATCATCCATGCTGTCAGGCTCAATATTTGACCGTTTTTCAGGTAAGTACCTTTCTAACTCCTTGAGTTTATTTAACGGAAGGAAGTTCTCTTCAGGGAAGACAACCTTAAGAAGAGAATTAGCACAATTAGTTTATGTAAATTATTATTATTATAAGTGAGAAGAGCAAGAAGAAAAAAAAAGAAAATGTAGCTCAGGTATTTATGTATGTGCTCCGAAATGTACAAAAATGTTTTCCATTGCAAATGTCTATATACTTTTTATTAAGTTTTCATTTTTGTTTATTAGCTTTCATTATATCAGTTCTTCATCCTAAAGAAAACATTTTTTATGGTTTTAGTTTTAGGTAAAGTCCCCTCTGCAGTCACTAATGTTATTTATTTACACTAAATGTATTTCATAAATCAAAATCATAACACACACACACTCTCATGAATTTCCATAACCTCTAAGAATCCAGAAAGGTCCACATTTTGATAAAAGCTGATTTGGCTATGACTATGCACCTCCTGTTACCATTTCAAAATAGTTTGATAATAAGCAGGACATGTTCATGGGTCAGTGACATCACCGCATAATGTCAATTCAAAAATTAGTACTCACGCTGAAAAGGATGATGAGTTTGCCTTTCTCAAACGGCCGACGGTGCATAGGCATTCCCTCATTCAGAACACATTTCTTATCTCCAGGTCTGATCAACTCCCCTATTAACGCAACAAAGACAGACAATACATTTGCTTAACACATCTACAGTTTACATGAGAGTAATGTCAGCTCTGCTATTATTAAGAATCATTTAACAACTAGCCAAGCTTATAATTTATAGTTTTTACTCTCTAAATGGATTAGGAGGAAATTGAGAAAGATATCAGAACAGTTACAACAAATCCAGGTAGACCAACTTAATGGCCTACAAGAAGTGATATTCCACACAAGACTGGATGTCTGGTAATATACAAGGAGATATACAAGGTCAATAAAGGAGTAGGAAGGCAATAGCAACAATGACCATAAGGTGTGCCATCTGCCAAGGTTACATAATATCACTCCTGCCATTCTCCCTCAGCAAGATCATCATTAAGAGTGGATATGCTTCCAGGTTCAAGACAGAAACTTCCATCAGGCTGTATACAATGACTTGCTTATCCACTAGCACTGATCCAACATGGTACTGATGTTATAGAAACTTGCATGCAGTGCTCGAATATGTAGGATGGTTCACCTGGATGGGATGTGATGAGTAGAGTTCTGTTGTCCAGTGTTTTAACAGGCTTTTGAAAACCACATAATGACTCTACCAACTGTAGCTCCATGTTCATGGTGAGATCCTCTCCTTGTCTGAGAGATGAAGTGATATGTTAATCGTTACATTTCTTACATAATAATATCTATATATTCTTACGTTCTGTTCCCTAATTGCCTTGTCTAAATGACTAAGTACTGTAACAGGCTGCCCCATATACAGAAAACAGGAAGTGTGACACTAATCTTGAAATAATGAATCTGTGCTGCCATCTCCAGGACATTATCGTCAATGACATACCTTTGACATAACATAGCTCTGCATATTGGAAAACCAAGCCTAATACATGACTGAATTATGAGGATTGTGATAAAAAATAAAAAAAAGAAATCCATTACATTCTTTTTTTTTGTTAATATTATGCGCATAAGATAATACAGAACTGAAAGCAGTCAAATGTGAAGTTTAAAAATAAGTATGTTGGTACATTTATTGTCGGTACATAACAAAAGTTATGTACATAATATAGAGCTTTACATAAACACAGGTTTTTAAAGAAATAGTTGTTTTTCCCCACCATTTTAAAACATTTTTCTGTCACTCCTTAGATGTAGTAAAACATCTACAGATGTGAACTTTCTGTCAGTGGCCATGATTCAACTTTGAAATCAGAATTATGCATAAATGAGTATCTTCAGAATTAATTATACATGTGAAAAGCAGCTGAGAATTGATCAAATAGTTATAACCTGGCTCAAAGAAAGATAGGAAGTATGTCTTTGTGGCAGTTATACTGGTGGTTGACACTTAAAGGGCTACTCCACCCCAAAATGAACATTTTGTCATTAATCACTTACCTCCATGTTGTTCCAAACCCGTAAAAGCTTTGTGTTCTGAAGAAGAACGATTACTTTTGATGAAAAGTGGGACGCTTGAGACTGTCCCATTGACTGCCAATTAAATGACACTGTCAAGGCTCAGAAAAGTATAAATATAATGTCAAAATACTCCATCTGCCATCAGTGGTTCAGCCGTAATGTTATGAAGCAATAAGAATAATTTTTGTATGGCAATAAAACAAAAAGCAAACTGCATACTTTCTTCTGTGTCAGCCGCACCACACGATAGGCTGTTTTCTTTCAAATCAAAGTGTAACTGCACAAAAAAAAAAAAAAAAAACGTATCCATGTGTTGCAGCTGACACAGAAGAGCATTACACAGCCTGCGTCCAAAAGATACTCTCCAAAATGGCGCTATGGTGAAGCAGAGGCGACGATTTGCTGAACAAAGTCGTTTTTTTATATTCTTTGTGTACAAAAAGTGTTCTCTTAGCTTCATAAAATTCAGACTGAACCACTGATGGCAGATGGAATATTCTGACCACGTCTTTCATACTTTTCTGGACCTTGACAGTGTTCATTACTTAGCAGTCACAAGCCTCCCAGTTTTCATCTAAAATATCTTAAATTGTGTTCTGAACTAAGCTGTTATGGGTTTGGAACAACATGGGGGTTAAGTGATTAATGACAACATTTTCATTTTGGTTATTTTGTTATTTTTGAAGTGGAAAAAAAAGCTACAAATGCACATTTTGTGAGAAAATATGATGTGCAATGTTAATTTAACTTCTTACTGATGTCTACAGAGTGGTTTTACCTGGTGAAAACCGGATGTGCTTTCTGATCCAAGACAATGATGATGTCTCCAGGTTCAAGGCCAGGCTCCTGGTCACCCTCCCCATGGAACACTATTTTCTGTCCATCCTTCATACCTGCAACAACACATAATCAAGCATAAACAAAAGTAACAAGCTGCAGAATACAGATGTTTTGGACTGAACCATGCTTCTCCTCTCACTTTCTAACCTTTATCAATGTGCACCTCAAGAATCTTCTTCTGCCGTAATATCTTGCGACCAGCACATGTTTTGCAGCGGTCGCGGTGACCCAGTCGCTGACCTTGCCCCTGACAGCCAGCACAGACTGTTGATATCTGCTGCACCATGCCAGGTGCTAAGTGATGTAGTCTGACCTGGACACCCACCCCATGACACAAAGGACACACTTCTATCACTCCTTTACGGCCCCCACGACCTGTAGTTAAAAAAAAAAAAAAAAAAAAAAAAAATTTCAGACTTTTAAACTATTACCAGGAAAATCAAAACAGTATTAGTAATACAATGCTTATAAATACATTACTATTTAAAAATGTGTGAAAAATTTATACTTTTATTCAGCAAGTATACATTAAATTGACCAAAAGCGATAGTAAATGCTTTCTGTTCATCAAAACAGCATATATTTTTTATTTATTTTTACAAAAATATTAAGTAGCACAACTGTTTTTAACTGTGAAAATAATAAGACGACTGATATTGAAAACTGAAGTAACAGCAGCTAAAAATTTAGCTTTGCCATCACAAATATATATTGAAATAGAAAAAGAGTTATTTTAAAGTGTAATAATATTTCACAATATTACTGTTTTTAAGGCAAATAAATGAAGCCTAGGTATAACAGACTTCTTTCAGAAAAAATAAAATAAATCCAACCCCACATTTTTGATTGAGTGTTAAACTCATCTAAAAGACTCACCTAAAAATGTATCGTTTTAATTTGTATTTTGGATGATGTGGCTTTATTGGCCTTTTGTGTTTGTATGTGTACCATGCACAGAGACCTTGAGCAATGGAAAGGCACTATATAAACAACTTCTTCTTAAAAACATTGTAATATAATAAAGTTCAGAAAATGACCCCTTATACAAATATATAAATTTCAGTCAGTTATTACCTTCACACTTATCACAGATTACATTCTTCTGAACAGCAAGTTTCCTTGTGGCTCCATTATAAAGCTCCTCCAAAGACACGGTCAACTGATGCACCACATTCTTTCCTGTGTAGAGCAACCACAAAATTTCACTGTAACATTTGTAATAATTTATGAATTATTAAAAGTGGAAAGCATGTGTGTTAGCCTATTAGAACATTTGATCTCCTCAAAAAAAAAAAGTGTAAACAAATGTTGCAAATGGGAATATCTAGGAATAACTTTTATGTTTACCAAACTATTCTATTTTAAGTTATTAATTCACAAACATTCCAGGAACAACATGGATGATCAGGTTTTTCACAAATTGTGCCGTCTGTAGCTAAGAAAGAAAAGTACTTACCTCTCCTCTCCCTGTGCATGCGCCCCCCTCCTCCAAAGAACATGTCAAAAATGTCCATGGGGGAGCCAAAACTTGGCCCTCCATTTCCTCCCTCCTTAATCGCCTTCTCACCCCCTCTGTCATACACTTCTCTCTTCTTGGCATCTGACAACACCTCGTACGCTTGGGAGATCTGTTTGAACTGGAAATACAGAATAGTGAAGGAGACATACAATCTAAACTCAAGGTCCACATTTGAGACGCCCCAGATGATCTATAAATCACTCAAATATAAATGGAAACGTATACTTAATACTAGACATTGAAAATGAATAAAATTGTGACAGTCTTACCCTTTCTCCCTCTGTTGGATTTTTATCTGGATGATATTTCAATGCCAGTTTACGATAAGCCTTTTTCAGCTCTTCAGGGCTGGCGTTAGGCTTCACACCCAGCATATCATAAAAACCAGTCTCTTTCACCATAGTTGCCTCCAACAGGTTAATCTAGTCAAAAGAAACATAAAAAAAAAAACATACTTTACAGTTGGATAATTATTTCATTAATATTAACCGTGTTAGAATTACTCTTCAGTCTCATGATACACTAGCACAGGTTAGAAATCAGTTACAATTACATTAAACTAACCATAACATTCACACAGATTTTATCTGACCAACCGTTTCAAAACAACAGATTTTAGTCCTTAGCTAAACACATTTTGTGCTAATGTATTTCGAAATCACGCGAAATTAAATGTCAAGCTAACGTTATACGGTGTCTGTTACTAAAAGCCAGAATTTCACATAAAAACAAGGCAAAAAGAAACAAAACAAAGACAACAATCACGTGATCAATGCCATAGCATTTTACTTTAATAAATCGTCAAGTACCGTGAATATTACGGTGAAATCCCTTCTCGTCTTATGACTCCGTGTGCCAAACAAGAGACTTCCAGAATCTTCCAGCAGCGCTCTATATCTTCTTCTTGTGGAGCATTATTGAACTTTGATTGCAGTGCGACCTATTTCTGCCACCTACTGTACGTAGTGACGTATGACAGCAACGACGAGCAGCTGTTTAATTACCGTGTTTCCGTCGACAGCAGCTCATTTTATCAGCATTTTAATAACTCTCCCTGGGCGACCATTCTCTTTTATCTGTGTTATAAATCACTAGTTAACAAATTACGTTTCAAAATCGCTAATGATATACAAAGTTAAAATTTACTTTCCTACAGCGTGCCTTGGCTTTTGAATTCATTAGATATCTCTTCACATTATTAGCTATGAGCTACACACGCACATGTTTGCAAAAAGATCGCTCGCCCGAACAGGGACTTGAACCCTGGACCCTCAGATTAAAAGTCTGATGCTCTACCGACTGAGCTATCCGGGCTTCTGACACGCGATCTGTTATAGCGACATCTACTGCTATCATTTGAGGAAATGGCCAAGCAACATCGATTACTGCTTACAAATCTAAAATATCCCTGCCATTATGGTACGTTCCTAAAAAAATAGAAGGTTTTATGTCTGAACTTAACTTGTTTTCAAAAGATTGTTTTACACTGTAATAATTTATAGTGTACAGTATATATTCGTAGACTATTATTTGACACGTTTTCGGCAGGCTCCATAGCTCAGGGGTTAGAGCACTGGTCTTGTAAACCAGGGGTCGCGAGTTCAAATCTCGCTGGGGCCTACTGGACGTTTTGTTACCGCCGATTCTAATCAGAGACTATAAAATATAAACCGTATGCGTGGCACTTACTAATTAAATTAAACTAATTTCGTGTTAATCTGGTATTGTTTTTTTGTATTAAGGATCCCGCCAATGCTGCTGGAATCTTTTTAGATCAGACAAGCTCTGTATCCTACATCACTGCACTGTGTTATTTATTTGTAAATGTTAATTTTAGGACTACTTTCAGTAGCGAAAAGTCCTGGTGAGGTTCTCTATATAAACGACAGATGGCGCTACTATGTAAATGTCTACTTTCAAGAAGTCTTGAACCAAACCCTGCCCAAAACTCAATAGAAAATGTAATGGATTTAATGGTTATAATGGGAATTGTGTTGGTTTTAATGGAAACTGTAATGGTGTCTATTGGCAGCCTATGTGATGGATTCTACTGGTGGGACGTTAAATCCTATTAAATAAAACTGAATATGGTAAAAGGAAGACACTAATTAGAAATAATTTGGGGTCAATGCTGACCCTGATTGATCTTCGAAAAATGTGGAGGTTACATTTTTTGTTATTTTAGTTGCATTAAACTCCCAGTTAAGCTCGCTAATATTTATAAGCAAGCTCGGGACGCTTGTAAGCTTGCCTTCTGTCACAATTTTGTTTCCCTCATAGATGTATTCTATGGAATAATCAGACTGTCCTTATTAAAAACTGGTTTGACAAAGGTGTAATTTTTGTATTAAATTTGTCAAAAAAAGGATGGTAACTTCTATTCCTATTCTGAAATTACAGAACTCTTTGAAGTGGATACCTAAATGGGTTATTAACTTTATTTCACCTAAATTGTTACATTTGGTTAGGGCAAATTTTTACAAATCTTTAAAATGTGAAATGTCTAAGAGCTTTATAAAATTAAGTGCTTCTAGATTAGAAACCCCTTATTAAGAAGTTTAGTTGTCATCCTAAGGCATTTTATAAGTGAAAAGTTAAATTTCTATTGGCCATATTGACAAGTTTCTGATACCGAACAACATGAAAGAACTTCACTATGAAATTCTTCATACTATCATTGTAATTCTTTACTCTCAAAATTCTCTTCATAATGCATGTTCTAAAATTCTAACCTGGAAGCAATAACACACTTATTTTTCGAATGTGATCATGCAAAGAATTCATGGAAACAAACCCTTTCGGCTTGTTTTCTCAGCTTACAACAAACTTTTTAGCTTTGAAATAATTAATGCACTATTTTTGGTTTGGGAATCTGGATGATTGTTTGTAATTGTTAACTCTTTGTGGCCTATTTCATCTACACAAATGTAAAGTTACTGATTGTATGCCCAATTTTAAGATGTTTTGTACAGATCCAAAAATGTATTTTATGAATCTCTCTGATTTATTTTAATTTATTTACATTTAATTATTTATTTTTTTAAAAAGACGTTTAAGTAAACCTTTTATTTCTTTATTTCTTTTTTGTTAATACTATTTAGATGTTACTGTTTATAGTCTGGTTGAGAATTTATTTCATTGCTTGACTGTGATTATGTTTAAAAAAAAAAGATCATTGAATGTTTAAAAATGTGTTCTCAACAAATGATTCCAATTATTTAATTACATTGTAATAGGCTATTATTGTATGTAATTGTTTCATGGCACTTTTTTGAGGAAGTTCAGTTTTTATTCTCAAACATATTTGACACGTGGCTGGCTTAACACTCAATGCTTTAATTTCTTTTAGTCTCATGTATAAAACGTTTTGCATGTTTTGGGGATGTTCTGTGTCTTCTGCATCATATTTCATAATTATATTTGATACATGAACAGTTTACAACTTAAGTGTGTTTATTTAAGCAAACCGGCTAGAATTAGGTCAGTTTATTAATGCAGTTACTAGATAATATCTATGATTTTTTTTTTTTTCATTCGGTTGCAACACAGATACAGCATATTAGTTGCTCACCTGCAAATTACATGAAAAAACATGACCAACCAAACAGGTTTCGGCATCTGTGGTGCATTAAATCTTAGCAATGTCTGATTTGTGAACGAATCGTCCCTTGTTCACGAATCAAACTGAATCGGTTCGAGTGGTTCTCAAACCAGCTCACCAATTTATTGGACAGTGAACAGTAACTGCAAGCAGCTTTCATACTTTAGAAAAACAAACAAACTAAATAACATCCCATTCTATATTTAAATCACGCTGTGACAAAGTAACTAGCATACTACTGTTACTGGCAAGATATTATAAAATAAGGTTCTTCCCATAAATCCTTTGCATGACCACATTCAAAAAATAAGTGTTGTTTTAAGGTTAAAAAACTTAAGCAAATAAGAGTAACATTAAAGCAACCGACTCATTTTCAAACGGTTCTTTCTTTCTGTTCGAAAGAACCGATTCGCGGAAATGAATCGGACTTTCCAGCACGAGTTTGGTATTTTACGCTGGGGAGGTGTTGGGTGTCACTTCATCAACTCAGTTCGCGTCACACAAAACCACAAGCAGTTCACCAGAGATCGTTTACTCGAACTCTACATGATTTTCGATAAATCGCACCCCGTGGTGCAAGGAAGTATTAAGAAGGAGAAGAAGCAGAAACCGGGGAACAGTCAACGCCGAATGTGTAGAATAAGGAAGGAGAACATTGGTCCGTTGACTGTTTGTTGACACTCGTAAGGAGTTGTTGGGATCTCTCGAGCCCAGCCATGGAAGAAGCGAGACGGAGATGTCTTTCCTGATGCTGCGACGTCACGCGTAAGCGTTCCCTACATCAAAATGTGAGTACACCTGCGATCCTAACATGTTTACGAGTTCAAAACACACACTCGTGTGTTATACAGACCAGTCAGTACAACATTACAGTGCTTAACATGAGCAAATCTGTCCTCACGCGTTCACAAAACGGTTAGTGATGCGTAACTAGTTTTTCTATTGTACTTGTAGGGACACGATGTTGCTGGCCTCCGCCGTGGTCGTCTGGGAATGGCTCAACGAGCACGGGCGCTGGCGGCCGTACAGCCCAGCCGTGTCTCACCACATAGAGGCGGTGATAAGAAGCGATCCCCGCGGCGGCAGTGTCGTTTTAGGCCGAGCAGACAGCCGCCTGTCGCCCTACATCATCGATCTACAATCCATGCATCAGTTCAGACAGGACACCGGTAAGATGAAGATCAGCAAACGCAGCAATCTACCTGTGGCAGGCCACTTTTACATTCATTCTTTATAAAGACGTAGTTGAAAATTGTTTTATGTTATTATTTGTGACCCTGGACCACAAAACCAGTTTTAAGCAACATATTTGCATAAAAGCATATTTGTAGCAATAGCCAAAAATGCATTGTATAGGTCAAAATGATCGATTACTTTTTTTATTCAATTAGCATATTGACTAAAGATTATGTTCCATGAAGATATTTTGTAAATTTCTTGCCGTAAAAATATCACAACTTATTTTTTGATTAGTAACATAGTCAATTTTAATATATTGACATTTTTTATTCTACTATGAGCAATTCTGAGTAGTCTTTGCATTTTGAGTCAACCAAAAAGTTAAATGTTGTTTGGTACATTTAGGAGTGGATACTAGTAGCAGGTGCTAGTAAAGCTGGATTCAATACTAATAACTACTAGCAACCTAACCAAGCTCTTGTTTCTGCCTCAAAATAAAAAAAGTAAAATTAAAAAAAAAAATTCATGTATTTCTGAGTTAAAGGAAGAAGGTCAGACTTGTGAGGTGTAACATTAGAATTGCAAGAAAGAAGAAGTCTGAATTGTCACATTTTTTTAACCCTGTCGTGAAAAACAGGCTTCCATACACAAATGCTAGAATCTCATGAATAAAATTGCAATGCAATTCATAAGCAATTGAAATACCTGTTTTGAATCAAGTGGTAAGATTTTATAGTTTTGGAACTATGACTAGTAGCAAAGGAATCAGTGCTAGTATCTCTTGGTGAAACTTAAGAAAAGACTAGTCAATGAGTAATTAAAAACACAAGTATTAGTAACAGATAACTGTTAGTTTTACGGAATAATTTGTATTACAGTCTGATATAGCTAAGTATTCGGTAACACTTTATTTTGATGGTCCCTTTTGAACAATCTGTTGACAGTAAGTAGCTTTGCACCTACATGTCAACTAACTCTCATTAGAATATTAGTACACTCTCTAATTAATATCTGCTAACTC
>JAUMHE010000042.1:20346657-20357359 GCA_032359235.1 Enteromius mattozi
TCCTGAAACAGCAGCCGCCATTACATCACCCGGTTGGTAGATGGCGCTGTCACAAAAAACTAGGGTCCTAAAACTGCGGTACTAAAACTGAGGGTCCTGAAACTGCTGCTAATCCAGTTGTGCAGGAATATACTGTTGGAGAAATGTGGACAAAGAGTGCCGTAAAAGAGAAAAAAAAGTCGAACATGTTCTCCCATATTCACGAACACCATTGCTCCGTGAACATAAAAATATTAAAGCCGTATTATTTTTGATGAAGAGGGAATCCTGGAATCCAGTCATGTAATTGGATACATCAACACCTAGCTGTGCAGTAAATCACATCGCGATGTGCGTGTCTGTGAATATACAGCGCACAAACGCTGCCATATATTGTAATTCTATATTCTGTATCTCTGTATGAAAGCGCAGCGACGTTTTGCCTTGTATATCTAGTACACACTCAAGTACGCATGACGCTCATGGTTTTTAAAGCGTCTGCTGTCTCACTCACTACGAGAAGACGTGAACACATGAACATATCCAGAGCTGCTCTCAGTGAACACTTAGTGTTCATTTTATAATTTTATTAAAAAGAATAATCATCAAATACACTAACTGAAAACTCAAAGGTGTTTAGTAAAACAACAAAAAAAAAACTGAAATATATTACTGTTATTAAATATATTAGCTTTTTTGCCCATGTTTTAATTAAGTAGACCTCTCAGCAAAAGTTGTTTTATTTCACCTGATTGTATTTTCAATAATATATTTTGTATTGAATTATAGAATCCAGACCAGTTATATCAGAAACCGTGAAACCGTGATATTTTCTGAGACAATTATCATACCATGAAAATCTCATACCGTTACAACCCTAGTGTGTGTATATATATATCTAAATAAAAATATACTATGGATATTCAGTATATGATCCAAAGTAACTAGTAACTAACTGCTTGAGTTGATTTTTTATCCGATACTTTTTTACTCTTACTCAAGTAACTATTCTGACTATTACTTTTACTTTTACTTCAGTAAAAATTTCTGTAAGTACTTTTACTTTTACTTGAGTACAGTTTTTGGGTACTCTACCCATCTCTGCGTAGGACATATTTAAAATTAGCATTTGCCCGTTTATTATAATCAAATAAGGGACCATATTTATGTCTGCCTGACTCAACCCAAGTTGTGAAGGCCCTTTTAGCCTCAGCATGGAGCTCTACAACATAATCATTCCAACCGGGCCTGGCTTAATGCACCTTGGTCTTATACAAGGACCTGCTTGAGGCAAGAAGGGCATGGCAGCTGCTTAGAAGGAATCTAAAGCATACAAGAGCATCAGGCTGATTCTGCATTCACTGACCCCTGAGCGCTTGAGGCTGGTTGATTGTTTTTTGGGCTCCGCGCGTGGCTCCTGCTGCGCATGGCCCCAGTGCCTTTCTTTCCGGAGATTCACGAGGAGCTTACCAAAACATAGAAGGTATCGCAAAGGGGGCGGTGGAGCTCCACCCTCCTCACTACCCTCGATGGCGGAGCGGTTAAGGGGTGTGCGATTGCGGTGCATAAGTGCCCGCAAAGACGCCACCACCTGGAGAATTCGCCTGCACCTCACGTCCAAAGCCTGCAAGCTGTCGTCAGCTCCTGCTGCCATCAACTATTTGGTTGGTGCTCGCTGTCATCTCCTGTTGCAACTTGCCCGATATCTCCTCCCCTGGAGTCACACACGGTTTGAATACACTGTGAGCAATTCATGTTCTGGGGGATCTGTATCGTGCAGCCGGGGTAACATCAGCTCATGAAGCTTTTCAGCTAAGTTGTTCACAAAAGGGTTAATTTCTGGAGGATTCATTTGCTCACAATACCACCTTTTGATCTAAGAGTCTAAAACAAGCAGATATATTACAGACATAGAAGTAAGATCTAGGAATCAGAAAGTAAAAGTCCTGCCATATTTTTGTTCCAGTCATGAACTCAGCAGCAGATTTCACCAGAGGAGGAACTAAGGCAATCCTTTCAAGACACAAACAAGTCTTGAGTCAAATCCCAAGTCCTCAAAGAGTTAAAGTTAATGAGATAATTAAGTGACTAATCGAATGATGATTGTGCATTAGTGATGAAGACCTGCTGTTACTGAGAATTACAGAGGATCAGATGATGTTTTATTGGTTAAATTGAAAGCCAACATCATGAAGATCAGTGTCTGTTTTGGTTGGGATCTTGACCCTTTTAATAACTCAAACTGCTTTTTAAGCAGCTGCACTATTGCTTTACAACAAACATTTGGTTTTTGTAAATACCTGAACTAAGATCGTGAAGCTTACGCATTTTTACTTTGAATGACCATCATGAAGGTGTCTCTGTTTGTTTTATTGATTGACATTCCACTGATACAGAACTGCACAACAAAAAGTCATATTAAACACAGTGGAAATACCACCACCATGTAAAACAGCTGTATGGTGGGGTGGGGCAGATATTGCTTAGGCTTTTAGAGATGAACACTTATCGTACGATCCTCAACAGTGCTGGCAATCATTTTTCATTCACGATGGGATATTTTTTTTACAATCTAGTATTTGCTTCACCACAGAATCATTTCGTTTTTTTCTCAGTGTAGGTAGATGTATATTGTGTATATACCAGAATTCTTCTCTGGGTAAGTGAAAGCATGGTTCCTGGCTTGGGAAAGGCTGATTAACAGGTTGTGTCTGTGTTTTTTCTTGTTCTTGCAGGTGTCTAGTCTCAAGCCAAAGAAGTTTCATGAATATCTGATGAGGGTCTATTATAATCCGAAGGATCCTGAGGATCAGGGGGAGGTCCAGCAGGAAGCTGAGAGGGAGGTCCAGCAGAAAGCTGAGAAGTGCTTTCATGACTGGTGCAAAAATCCCCAAAACAAATTAATTGATTGGGGTTCTGTTTCAGGTAATTTAGAAAATTGTGCTGCTGTATCTGCCTTTGTGTATCTACACTGTAAAAAATAATTCACTATTTTTAAAACATTACAAGCAATATTAATTAATTAAGTAAATTAGAATTAATCAGAATTAATCAAATTAAATGTTTACAATTAAATAAATAAATACAAAACTATGATAAAGAAAACCAGGCCAGGCTAGTAGTAGGCGATCAAGAAACAACTTACTAAAGTGTAATATTTACGCACATGACATAAACTTTTTCACAACTGTACATTTTTATCTTTTGTTTACATGGTGAGTAATGATACAGGCATCATGTTCAAAAGCTTTTGTTTTCAGCCCCCCAAAAAAGAGTTATTGAAGACTGATGACCTGATGTTAACAAACAATCAATCAAAGAGAACATCTTAATTTTTAGATTACCATTACAGTGGTCAGTGCTTGATTTAGTTGGGCCCTTGACCCTTGACTTCATAACAGTAAACTTTAATTGGCTTCTGTGAGGTATGTTTCACTCCAAAGACTGTGCTACAATGAATCATTATCCATCACTCTGATGGGTTTAAAATGTACATTACAGTAGACTTCTTCTCTGTCATGATTATTATAATTTCCCAGATATCATGGATTATAATTATTATTATGTACTTTTTTCATATGTCTTTTCATAGGCAAAGAAGATGATGGACAAATAATGAAGAATGAAGAAACTACTTCAAACCGTGTATTAAAGGCAATAAAAAGAACACTATCTATTATGTAATCAATTAAGTTTAGATGATGGTAGTGTAAACACACCTCCACTTTTCTACGTCACAGAGTGGGTTTATTTTCAAACACCACCCAAATGTTTCCACAAAGAAAGAAGGCAGAGCTATTATTCTGGCTGTAGTGTTGCTGCGGGCGCCATGTTCTGGAGACGCTGTGTGTCGTTGTGAAAGTCAAACTACTTTGTTTGTGCTTCCAAAAGAGACACAACTAGAAATCAGTGTTAAGTTGTGTTTTTAACACTGTTCCAGAACAGTTGAACACAAATATTAGAGTGTGTTCAGCACATTTACGCAGAACAAACTCCTAAAACCTGGAGAGTAGCCTATGCTGGCTGTGCACAGAGACTATGAAGTGGATAAATTCTATCAATCACTTTTACTCCTATTTACTATTCAAATATGAGTTTTGAGCAGTGTAGGGTAGTGCTGTTGTTGCTTGTGTAACAGAAGCCAGCGGGTAGGTGCTGTGCAAGTAAACCTCACTCCTCTGATCTCAAAAAGAAGTGCTCAAGTGACTGATGATAGAGGCCATGGCCTTTAGCCTCCTTGTTATTTATCATGTAATTAATTATATTATTAACTTTAACTCTTTGAGGACTTAGGATTTGTCTTAAGACTTGCTTTTGTCTAGGAAGGAATGACTTGATTCCACCTCTAGTGAAATCATCTGCTGAGTTCTTCGCTAGAACAAACATTACTTTTAGAACTTTTACTCTTTGTTCCCTGGATTTCCACCTCTATGGACACATTAACACAACATGTTTTCTTTGCTGTGTTAAACTTTTCTTGATCAAGCTTTTAAAACACTGTCATTCAAATCACACTCAGACACATGCAGTATTACTCAAGATTAATTCACTTAGTGAACAGACACAAACTGGCAAGCATTTTCTCTAAAGTTTACCTAGGGAGTTGATTTGTCAGTTGAACACGTACCGCAATCAAAATATGAATAATGAGGCTTTGTTAAATAGAAAAGAAATACGCTCAAACTATTATTTATCCACAGATTTATTTCTCTTTTAATTACTGAAGTTTAGCTCCGTTCATCTGGCGGTGACTGAAATTCCCTTGTCGGGAGTATAGCTATTGAATATCCCTGAAACACGCAAACATTTAACACATAAACACACCCGTTTACACATTCATACGAGTTGCAGGAAGAGAAAGACAGGAAAGATTGAGTTTAAGAGAATGAAAATGTGAAATCTCAAGTTTACAGCAATATGTGAAATTGCATAGTCCTGAAAAACCATCAATTACTTGATTAACTCTCGCACTGAGTTCTTCAATGAGGTTAAAATTTATATTAAATTAACCAGTTCACCGTGAATCTGGAGGTTTGTACTTGCATTGTTTTAGTGTTATGGGATTCCCTCTGTGGTTGCCCTTGCAGAAAGGGGTTTCCCAAGATTGCTGATTGGCTGGAAGGTCAGTTGTCAAAGCCAATGATTGGGTGTTGGCAGGCGCATGCGGAGCCGCAGTCTACTTTTTTTAATGCGTTTATTGCGAAAAATTCTCCTACTGTAGCAAAACGTTGATCCACTGATGTCACATGAACTGTTTTACCTGTGTTTTTGCTATGTTTCTTGGACTTGGATAATTTCAGTTGTATTGTTGTATATGGAGGGTCAAATAGCTTTCTGATCTCATCAAAAATATATTTTGTGTTCTGAAAATGAACGAAGGTCTTACTGGTTAGAAACGACATGAGGGTGAGTACTTAATTACATAAATTACATTTTTGGGTGAACTAACTTAGTAGGTAACGGCAAGTCACCGTCTTATTGAGTGATGCGTCATGTAATTTATTCCTTCAGCAAGGAAGCAAATGGTTTTAGTTATGAATAGGTTTTTCAATCACTGGCTCTCCGAATTGTTCAAAGCTGCAGATTCCTTCACTAAAAACTGTGCTGTTGCTTGGAGATGGACTTCGTTGAAACTATTATTATTTCATTTTAGTGTATTGTATTTTAAATGAATGCTACATTTTAACGTAAAATGTTCACTTAATATTAACTTGTTTATTGTTATTTAAAATCAATGTCACATTTGCAGTCATTTTTCTTGTATTTTGAACATGAAAAACAATCGCACAGAATATGTTTCTATATCAACAAGGGTTTCTTAATCAATCTCAATGTACAGTCTGTCAATATTTGTTCTTCATGCTAGTAAGTGCTGCAAATCTACTTCAAAGATACAATGAACAACTGCATGATTTGCTAAAGCAGCACATTCAGTGGCATTCTATCATATGCACCCTGCTTATGCTTACGCAAAAGATTTGATGGCATTTTAATTTGATGTCATTTTACCATTTACATAACCATTTTCCTGTCTTTATAGTAGAAGCTGAATTTTGCTTGTAAGAAATAAATGCTCGGTTTTAATGTTACTTTAAATTTGTGTAGAATTGACTGAATGCCAAAACTCAGCATGTTGTTCTCATACCCCCTCTTTACACCTCAGAACCACTGAGATAGCTGATTATAGTTTAAGGGGGCTAAGATGACAAATAGAGCCTGAAACGCAACTAAAAAGGTTATCAATTAGTTATATTCTGCAGTAGGCCTTGATTCAAATCTGTTAGGGCAATAAACAAACTAATGCAATGCATTTTCTTTTTTTCCTGCAGATCTTCAATGACCCAATTCATGGTCAGATTGCGCTGCACCCTCTGCTGGTGAAGATCATCGACACTCCTCAGTTTCAGAGACTCAGACACATCAAACAGCTGGGAGGAACATACCTGGTGTATCCTGGAGCCACTCACACCCGCTTCGTACACTCCCTGGGGTAAAAAACTAAAATAAAAAATGAATATGCAGTATACTAATGAATCAAGGCTTAGAAGTTTTTAGAGCTGTTGTTAAACTGCTAGTGTGTGGTCCTCATCAGACTCCTTTTTGGTACACCAGGTGTGCCCAATCATGCTCCTGGTGATCAACTGTTGATCACAAAGGAGTAGGATTGGGCAGCCCTGTGGTAGATGATCAATATAGTAATTGCAGTAAAACTATAAATTTTCCCTGACAACTCAACTTTTTAATGTTAAATTTTGAACAAACCATACCAAGGCTGTCCAAACTTACTCCAACTCTCCTCAACACGCCTAGTAAAGCTTGATTAGCTGCTTCAGTTGTGTTTAATTAGGGTTGGATCTAAACCCTCTCTGGCCCTCCAGGACTGAGTGTTGATGGCCCTGAACTATACTATTTACCTGTACAAATATGGTGAATAGGGGTGTCATGATTTACCACTATTGACGATAACCATAATATTCAAATCATGAAATACTGACATTGTGTTAATTTTGGGTGGACAATGTATCGGTTTTGGCGATAACCATGATATTTAAAATTAACATGACTCTTATGTTAACATGACACGTAAATAATCCAGCGCTAGTGCCTGGTTGATCTCCCAGGTGGCAGTATTGCGCCTTAACACTGACACCTGCTGTCAAACAAGAAGAAGACACTGCTCGCAGCGTCACACACACAAAAATCATGCTTGGTGAGTGAAAAAAATTAAAAATAAAATAAGCTCGCCACTATGGGGGCTTTTTGTCTTCAGAGAAAACAGCTATATCCCAGTCTGTTTCTGACCGTTTGAGCAGACACATGCACATTTGTGGCCTGCTGGAGGTCATTTTGCAGGGATCTGGCAGTGCTCCTCCTGTTCCTCCTTGCACAAAGGTGGAGGTAGCGCTCCTGCTGCTGGGTTGTTGCCCTCCTACGGTCTCCTCCACGTCTCCTGATGTACTGGCCTGTCTCCTGGTAGCGCCTCCATGCTCTGGACACTACGCTGACAAACACAGCAAACCTTCTTGCCACAGCTCACATAGGAACTGAGAAGTGGTCTGTGGTCACCACCTGCAGAACCACTGCTTTATTGGGGCTGTCTTGCTAATTGCCTAATTTCCACCTGTTGTCTATTCCATTTGTACAACAGCATGTGAAATTGATTGTCAATCACTGTTGCTTCCTAATGCCGAGTTCAGACTGCAAGATTTTCAGAGTAGTCATGTCACAGATCTTTTCACACTGCATGACTATCTGAGGTAGCATTCAGTCGCTGCTGTGTTCACACTGCATGATAGATCGGTGACAGCGGGTTTCACACTGCATGACTTTACAATAGGAAGAATTGCTGAAAACTTTGTCTCACTTCCAAACACACGCAAGAAATGACATGGAAACAACGCAAGTTCACGTGTGCAAGACCGGAGTTCTCACGTGAGACTGGGATTATTATAAAAAATTATAGCAAGCAAAAGAAGCTTGCCATACAAACTGCATGTGCGCTCATTTGCAACGAAAATAAGATTATAGACGAGGATAATTACCTTCTATACCTTCTTAACTCCTCCCCCAACATCCCGCTGCCCTGGATGTTGCTCTCTCATTGGCTGTAGGTAATCGCTGATGTTATTTTCAGTCAGAACACATTTCATACAGCATGATTCTGAATTGCCGACAGGTCCAGATATTTTGCATGCCAAATATCTTATGGGTGTCAGTGATTCTCTCAGATCGCGTCTTAGTTCACACTGTGTGATTATCACTTGCGTGAACGAGCACCGATTTGCCTGTGATTTCGGACGTTTGTCAGCGATTTCTCAGAACATGAAAGCGATTCAAAATCGGGGCTAAAATCGAGCAGTCTCGGCATAAGTGGGCAGTTTGATTTCACAGAAGTGTGACTGACTTGGAGTTACATTGTGTTGTATATACAGTATACAATATGTATGTATAAATATATATAAAGCCAGTTTGATTATTTTGATGGTACGGTGGCCGAGAGAGCTCAACGTGCTGCAAACTTAAGAAAACATCTTCATCAGTTTGACAACACAGGCGCTGCAAATTCTCGCAACGCAACCAAACACAGAAACGCACTGCAAATAGCACGGACTACAACAGAAATGTTTCAGGGGGACCTCAAAAAGTGACGAACCCATCTGAGAGTAACTCCAGCTAACACAGCATTAAAATAATGTTTCACAATTACGTGTGTAATTCGTCAGATTAGTCTAATAATATCCAAAAGACTGTATGATCAGATTGTTAAAATAAACACAAAAAAACTCACCTTTTAGTTCAGTGACAACATCTCTGCTCTGACCAAACACCACAGAACAAATAATCAGGTCCCAGAAGGGTTCCTCACTGGTGGAAAGTTAATGTGTTTCCTCACTAAAATATGTCAATTAAAAAGTTTCTTGTTTTTTGTAAAATTTTGTAAAATTTAAAATCTTTTCTGTTTGTGTAAGTGCGGCATATTTAGCAGGATGTCTGGCAGAGGTTCTGAAAGAGAAACAACGTAAGGAAATAAAGAAGATGGAAGAGGAAAAAAAGGAGATGGAAGAGGAAATAAAGAAGATGGAAGAGGAAAGAAAGGAGATGGAAGAGGAAAAAGAGAAGATGGAAGAGGAAAAAAAGGAGATGGAAGAGGAAATAAAGAAGATGGAAGAGGAAAGAAAGGAGATGGAAGAGGAAATAAAGGGGATGAAAGAGGAAGTAAAGGAGATGGAAGAGGAAATAAAGGGGATGAAAGAGGAAGTAAAGGAGATGGAAGAGGAAAAAGAGAAGATAAAAGAGGAAATAAAGAAGATCGAAGAGGAAAAAGAGAAGATGAAAGAGGAAATAAAGGGGATGGAAGAGAAAAAAAAGGAGATGGAAAAGGGAAAAAGGGAGATGGAAGAGGAAATAAATGAGATGGAAGAGAAAATAAAGAAGATGGAAGAGGAAAAAAAGGAGATGGAAAAGGAAATAAAGAAGATGGAAGAGGAAAAAAATGAGAAGGAAGAGGAAAAAGAGAAGATGGAGCTAAAAAAAAAACAGAGAGAGCTTAAAAAGAAACAGAGAGAGCTTAAAAAGAAACAAAAAGAGCTCATTGATGAGAAAGACATCCTGTGTGTTCAAATCGCTGCTCTCTGCTATAATTTAGGTGAGTGCCAGAAACATGCACACTTGAGCAGAAATGAAAAGAAAATCTCTATATCGATACACCTGTGATTTCTCTTTTTCCTGATCATTAAGATGGTTCACAAATAAAGCTATCAAATGATAAAATGCATGTCAAATGAGAGTATGAAATTATTTTATATTATTATTATTATTATTATTTTCTTTAAGGTCATGGTCCATTTTCCTATGTGTTTGAGCAAAGGTACAAACCTGAAGCCAAAAAAAAAGGTAAGTGCACTTACTTCACTGATTGACAGCCCAGATAGCAACATATTGTCGGCCCAGATCTGTCCCGTGAGGAATGATGATGTGGGTCACATGTGGCATGGAATGATGACTCTTGAGCGGACCGCTCCTGTTTGCCAGATCTGGACCAAAAGCAGGTCATAGCAATGCCACATGTCAGCCAAGAGCAAAGAAATAAACCACACTGGACCTTATCTGAGACACAAAATCTGTGTACTGTATATTAAATATAGAGTCATCTCAGTCTTAATAAGCCCATTAACAAGCAGAATCACTGAAGAGAAGAACAGAAAATAAGAGACAAACAGAAACTCAACAACAACAACTGACTGCAGCCACAGCCTTAGATGAATTCAGCTGAAGATAATAGACATTAAATCTCTGAAGATTTCAACAGAGGAGAACTAAATAACTCCACAAACAGCATCAGCAGCTTCACTTATTACTAACCAGGGGTACGTTTCCTAAAAGCATCGTTAGCTAACTATGATTGTTAGTTCCATTAAACTCTATTGGTAACGATGGAACTTGCGACGATGGTTGCTTTTGGGAAATGCACCCCAGACTGACTTTATTTCTGTTAGAGATCTACAGAAGATCTTATTGAGAAATAACAGAGGTTTAAATCTAACTTTTGTTTAATTTGTGAAGTCACCATAACAGTGACTGGTGTTTCCATTAGCTGGTCTCTTTTAACAGTTAGGGATCATCATGGCTGCTATGATGATGTTTATTAGTGATGGGATTTATGGCTCTTTGAGGGGATCCGTTCCTTGGCGATCCGTTCCTTTCAAAGAGCCGTTCAAAAGAA
>JAUMHE010000042.1:20363233-20376578 GCA_032359235.1 Enteromius mattozi
TTAGCACATGCTTTAAGGGCTCGTCCAGGGATGTTGTCTGGTCCTGCTGCCTTGCGGGGGTTGATCTTTTTCAGGGCTTTGTGTACTTGGTCTACTGAAACTGCTGGTGCGGTCGGGGGTTGGGAGATCTGGGGGTTCTGGAGGGTCTGGGAGTTCTGGAGGGTCTCAAAGCGGGTGTAGAACATGTTGAGATCATCCAGCAGACTGCCAGCAGAGCTGATGGTGCTGCTGGTGGCCCTACAGTATAGTCTGTGATGTGCTGCAGACCATGCCACATTCGCCCAGGGTCAGCAGAAGAATAGAAACCATCCAGTTTCTCTCTGTACTGCCTCTTAGCCGCTGTGATGGCTTTCCTCAGTCCATACTTCGCAGCTTTGTACTCTGTCTCGTTGCCTGATCTGAAAGCAAGGGAGCGAGTACGCAGCATGAGTCGTACCTGACTGTTGATCCAGGGCTTCTGGTTGGGGAACTTCCTTATTTGTGTGGTGGGCACAACATTGTCAACACAGGTGCTGATGTACCCAGTCACATACTCAGCATAGTCCTGAATGTTGACAGAGAAGTCCTCCATTGTGGCTGCAGTTTTAAACACATCCCAGTCTGTCTGATCAAAGCAGTCCTGCAGGATGCACTCTGTCTCTGGGGTCCAGAGTTTCACATGTTTTGTGACAGGGTTTGATTGTTTTAGTCTCTGTCTGTAAGCCGGGTACATGAACAAAGAAATATGGTCTGACTGTCCAAAGTGGGGACACGGTGCGGCTCTGTAAGCACTGCGTATATTACTGTAGACGTGGTCTAAGGTGTTCTTGTCATGGGTGGGAATGTTCACGTGTTGGTGGTATTTTGGAAGTACAGTCCGTAAGTTGCATCTGTTAAAGTCACCAGCGACGATAAAAACAGCATCTAGATGAGATGTCTCTAACACGCTGATGACGTCATGGAGTTTGCCGAGCGCCTTTGTGGAGTTAGCTCGCGGCGCGATGTAAACAATGGCCAAGAACACCGCCGAGAACTCTCGTGGTAAATAGTACAGGCGGCATTTCAGCATTAAAAACTCCACATCTGGTGAGCAATACTTGTGGACAGTCTGTACGTCTCCAAACCATGAGTTGTTAATAAATGCACACAAACCTCCCCCGATTGCCTTACCGGAGGCTGCAGTCCAGTCTCCTCGGTGTATGGAGTGATTTTCGCATTCTGGGACTTTGTCCGAAAGCCAGGTCTCGGTAAAAATGAGAGCATTCTCTTATTTCCCGTTGCGTTGTGATCCTGGTTCGCAGTTCATCCAGCTTGTTTTACAGGGACTGCATGTTGGCCAGTAAGAGGCTGGGGAGCGGTGGCCGGCTAGCCCGAGCTTTTAGCTTAGCATGGAGTACCCCCCTTTTGCCTCGCTTGCGTCGCCATCTCCGAAGCACTCTTCTGGGGTCGGTGGGCTCGCTGGGGCCCGGTGCTTCGTGGCCGTCCTGGGAGTGGTAGCGGTGGTGGCGCTGGCGGCTACCAGAGCGGAGAATGACTTGAAGCTCAGGTGAAAGAAGAAGAGTAAATTCCAGATTATTATGCGTGTTACTGATGTCCTATAGTGCCTGTCTCGTGTATGTTAACAGTGCACAACACTTATCCAGTGCAAAAAGAACAAAGAATAGACAAAATACTAAAGAAAACTGGCATTTGAGAGCGGAGCGAGCAAACACGTCTGCCTCGGGGGGCGCCATGTTGGTTCCACCTGATTTACACCTGATGAGTAGTTTACACTTTAGAATAGAGAATGTAAATGATTTACTAACACGTTTACACAACAGGTTTTGACAGCTCCATCTAACTGCAATTCATACATATTTAGATTAATTTGTACGTCCTCACTTGTACAAATTCATTATATTTTTGCAAAATCGTAAGTATTTTGCGAGTTGCCAATTCATATGAATTTGTATGAATGATCTATCCCTAACCCCGCCCCTAAACCTACCGTCACTGGGGTTTAGACAAATAGTATAAAATTGTAGAGTGCGCTCATATGAATTAGCCACAAATTTGCCATCTTGTAATTAGTGTATATTAATATATGATAATAAATTAACTTATAACTTATTAACCATTTACCAAGGATATGATTGATTATTTTACTATATTATTTTTAAATATAACTTATGAAATATTTATACATTTTACATTACTTAATTATTTTTCAACATATAGTCATGTTTTACAAATAAGTGAAAGTGAAAGTGAAGTGACTTGTGGCCAGGTATGGTGACCCATATTTGAAATGTGTGCTCTGCATTTAACCCATCCAATGCGCACACACACACACACATCAGTGAGAAGTGAACAACCACACACACACCGTGGGGGGTTTCTCAATAAAAATTGTGTTCCAGTGGGTGAAATACATGTTTTTCGTCATGATTCCTCTGGTAAAATTTGCATTCCAGCAACACGGTCTCACTCCAACTCGTTTTCCAAGGTTTTAATCACTAAAAATGATCCCGCTCCGTTCACGCGCTGTCATCTCATTCAGAAAACATACTCGCGTCCGGTAGCATGATGCAATCGGTCACAAGATACACAAGAACCAATAGTATTTCACAACAGCATGACACAATCGATAACGAGACAAGCTGAGACTGTGTTGATTCCAGAGGCTAAATATCAACTTATTGCTTCAACCTGTTGACATGAAAAACAACCAGCTGTAACAGTGTTAAAATCACAGACAAACTGTATATAGATGGCTCATTCGACTGCTCCAAGCACGTAGATGTGTGCGCCATTTTGGAATGGTATACTGTTGGTATACTTTATATGGCTTTATACTATACTGGTATACTTTATACAGTTGGCAGACCATCGGTTGTGCAGTATTGTGGCATTTTTCGAATATTCAGTGATTATGATGAAGTCAAGACTGCTACAATATGGCGGATGAATTGCATGTAGCAGCCCATAGAAATAGTCGCTAATGAGGCATCTGTGCATATACAGTATCTATGGTTAAAGTAGCCCAATTCCGTGGGAAAACCACAGATTTGGCAACACTGAGGTGATGTGAAAGAAGAAATCAGGCAGTTAGACCAAAACACTGTGAGGCAAGAGAGGGGAAGAATCATAGTATTTCTGAATCTACAATACATTTTTGCCCCTTTTGCATTTGTGTTGATTTACAAAATTATTTAAATTCATTATGTAAAATAGCCTGTTAATACTAAACTTTGCTACTGCGCTTTGCTTCATAGAAAGAGTCTGGAATGGCATAACAGAAAAGCGTTTACTCTCTTGTGTGTGGGGGGGGGTTTTCGTCTTTAGTTTAAAATCATTGGTGTATCCGTATGCCAAGCACATTATGAAAAAGTGAATGTCAAGCCCTGCATGCAAGTAAACAAAATAAATAAAAGTTTCATGCTTTTGCAAGATTCAATATTTGTTATCATGAAGTAAACTATTATGTGTTCTAACTATATTGTGTATTTTAGTGTGGCATATTTAGCAGGACGTCTGGTGAAGGTTCTTCATGACAATCAGCCAGAGCTCAAAATCACCAAACAGGATTTCCTGTGTGTTCAAATCGCTGGCCTGTGTCACGACTTGGGTGAGGAGCACTATAATGCTTATTTAAAAAGAATTTATTCTGGATTATTCATATAATGCTATTCTCTATGATTGTACTATTCAAAAGTAAATTAATTTGTGAGTAAAGAAAACTATGTATTTATTCAAATATCAGTTATTTATTTATCCTTGCATTGTAAACAAGCAGAGATCTGTTTCCAGACTGTGCACCCGCAACAGTTGGAAACGGCGAGACAAGGGTTAATCTAAAACTGATAATAAATCTATGGAAAGCTACTGAAAGACGATTCGAGATAAACCAGGCAAGAACTGAGACACAAATGAAACTGAGACTATTCCAGCTCCTGGTGATCGACTGTCCTGCAAAGTTTACCTCCAACTCTAATCAAACACACCGGAAGCAACTAATTCAGAATCACTTGATAATTAAAGGCAGGTGTGTTTGATTCGAGTTGGAGCTGAACATTGCAGGACAGCCACTATACCGCTGCCACCACCACCACGCAAGGAGCTGAAGCAAGCACTGTCGCCTTGGGAGGTTCTGCAGCATGTTCTGCCATCTCTGGAGAAGATGCAGCAAGCACCATTGCCTCAGGGAACAGAATCTATAATTGCGGGTACATTTGGTGTCTCTGTCACCATCAAACTCTGTTACCAAGGCAGAGTAACTGTGGTGACAATAGTGTAACAGAATTGACAGTTTTATTTTTATTTTTTTAATTTGCTGTGAACACATGATACTAATGAGAACATGATTAAAAGACCTTTAAGTAACACAGTTTGAGCTCAGTAATAAATTTTGTTTTCCTTTTGATGTTGTGACTTTTGATAGAGTTGACGTTCTACAAAATGGCACAAGACGCAAAAATAACGCTGACGCAACATTATTGGACACACATTTTTCACATTTTTAAAAATAATTCAATGTTCTAAAATTAAAAGTAACTATTTAACTATTTAGGGCTTTTATAAATAAAATGAATAAAATGTTACATTTGGTTACAATTACAACAATTAGTAAATAATAATTATAAACAAATTAAAATAATAAAAAAATATAACCACTTGAAAAGAACAAAGAAAATAACAGCTTTATTTTTGTGGGGCTTTATTAAAAAGTGTCTTTATTAAAGTGTCTCTTTATTTTTTAGGTCATGGTCCATTTTCTCATGTATTTGATGGCCTGGTTATTCCTAAAGCCAAAAAAGTTAAGAAATTAGGAGGTAAGTTCCAGTGTGAAATCAAAAGGATCTGTGGACGCGCAAGTTTCTTTATCATATCATTGTTACATAATGTTAATGTACAGACCACCTGAGAGTTGATTCTGTTTTTTTTTTTAGACCTACCTGATGACATCCCTGAAAAGTGGAAGGTTAGAATGAACACAGTGCTCACACAGCCACTGCAAGTAGAAAAGCATTTGTACTATGTGCATTCATGAGTTTTATGATTCTTTTTGTCTTCACTGCAGCATGAGCAGATGTCAGTTCTGATGTTCGATGACATTGTGAAGAGTTTACAGGCTGAGAATGAAGACGTGATGAAAGAACATGGACTGGATGACAAAGACATCATCTTCATTAAAGAGTTAATCGAAGGAGCAAAAACTTCTGAGGTATGAACTGATACTCCCACTGATTATGGTCTGTTATTAAACGTAACTTTCAGTAAAATCTAAATTATTTACAGCTTTTGCTTTTTTGTTCAGTGGAGATACGAGGGCAGAGATGAAGACAAATCCTTCCTGTATGAGATTGTGGCCAATAAACAGAATGGCATTGATGTGGATAAATGGGACTATTTTGCACGGTAATTTTAATTGGTTGATTGCAACAAAAGAACATACACTCACTCACAAACTCAGTTGATAAATTATTGCAAACACTTGATTGCAGTTGTTGCTGCAAAGGGTGGTGCAAAAGGTTATTATTGTAGATTTAGACTGAGGACATTGGGGAATGATTAATAGATTCTGAGCACCATGTAATCGCCAATCTCAAACGTGAAAGTGAAAGTAAAAAGTAATCATGCATTTGAAAGCAGTTTCAGGGCCCAGCATATTAATAGTGGCTCCCTGATGCCTCCCAGTGTTTCCCGTTTACTGTGTGAGCTACTTAAATGAGCCCAGAGCCAATCAGAGCAGAGCAGAGCAGAGCTCAACATTATTATTCATGACTCTTCCAAATAAGCCAATAACAAAGAATTTAATTCTAGGCAGAAATCCTTCTATGTGTTATTATGAGAATAATTTAAAATTTTGTGTCAATGCATTCCATGGCACCTTAATAAATAAAATAATTATTTCAAAATCTGCATTTGTATTTATTCAGGTTATCTATAATTAAATATTAATAAATATCAAATTAAATGGAATATTACAATGTAATATATATATGTTCAGATTTTATAACATTATACACTTGTTAGTTGATATTTATGTAACATTTATGCATGTATTGTGTTTTCATATTCAGAGACTGTCATCACCTGGGCATTCAAAACAGCTTTGATCATCAGCGTCTGCTGAAGTTTGCTCGCGTCTGTGAAGTAAACAGGAGAAAACACATCTGCTTCAGAGACAAGGTGCCTCATACAACACTTGTTAAGAGATGTTAAACTAAATTTAAAATGTAAAACTAAAGGATAGTTCACCCAAAATTAAAAATGATGACATTATTTAGACTTTTAAAGTATCTATCAACAATTCCTAAAATGTGTGTTTGTTTCTTTAGAAACATAAAAAAAAAGAAAAAGAAAAAAAGTGACATTTAAAGCTGTTGAACTTGACTTTATGTGATATCAGACACTCAGGTGTTTGTGTGTCTAACAGGAGGCTGATAATGTTTATGACATGTTTCGCACCCGATACACTCTCCATCGCCAGGCCTATCAGCACAAGATCTGCAACATTATCGAAGACATGTGAGTCTGTCTGTTTGTAGTGAATGTCATATCGTGCTGCTGTATAATATCTGTTGTGCATCACCAGTTCTTCTCTTACAGGATATTATACAAATTCAGCTTTAGTCAGTTGACTGCATTACCTACTTACACTTCTTACTTATTACATAGTCGAAAAACTCATATTTATGTCTCTTGAAGGATTGCTGAAGCGCTTGTACAAGCTGATCGTGATCTTCATAAAGGAAAAAATGAACATATGTTGAAGATTTCTGAAGCCATAAAGACAGCAGACGACTACAGCAAACTCACAGGTCCGTTGAAACATACAGGTGAAAGTGTTTTGAGACTTGTGGTTTTGTGTCTCAGTATATATTACATATGGAAATATGAATATTCTATTGTTCTATTCTTCCGAGTCAGATGAGATCTTTGAACAGATCTTGTCCTCCACTGCTAATAATCTGAAGAAATCCAGAGAGATCTTGAATAAAGTTGTCAGAAGAAAACTTCCAAAGTTTGTGGGAGAAGCTCGTCTGACTAAGAAAAACATCTCAAAGGTTGGACAGAAACACTGGTTTGCTGGTTTAGTAAAATATGTAAAAGATCCTAAATATATAATGTAGAGTCACTGTCTAACCTTTCTAACTGTCCAAATCTGACATTTCAGGAGGAGCTGACAAAAACATGGGAAATTGCAGTCAAGAAATACAAACCTACAGACCCAGCTGTTTCTCTGAATGTTGAAGATTTACCAGTTTATGTGAGTTATATTGTATTTCAGCCTGGTCTCATTTTTACATACATAGATATTAATGCGTAACATTTACAGGCACAAAACATACATTTTTGTATGTTTGTATGTTTTAAACATGCTAAAACATACAATTCAGACATATTCCAATGTTTACAACACAAATCACTAAAAATATTTGGTGTAATGCAATGTGTTTATGTGATTTAGGTTTACACATTATTTTCCATATACTGTACATTAGTATTTTTCCTCTCAGCCCCGCCTCCTGAAACAGGTTAAGTGTTACAAAGCTCATTGTTCTAAAAAAGCAAGATGTGCTCTGATTGGCCAGCTATCCAGTGCATTGTCATTGGCTGAATACCGCAAAAATGTGGCGAAAAATGTTACGCCCCTTACCACAACATGATGGCTCTTTTATTTCAGAGTCGACAGGCAGGGAAAAAAAACCGGCAAACAGAGCAATGGGGATGAGACAGAATCAAGGTTGAGGTACATAGGCAGATTTCGGGGCAGGCAGCAAACAGTCAGAATAGAAATAACGGTCCAAGACTTTGCAGTGAGTTGAGGTTGGAATCTGGCTTTTATGCTGGTGTTTGTAATCAATTTGTGGGTCTGGTGATGAGGTGCAGGTGTGTGTAATCAATCAAGGAGTGAGGTATGATGGGTGATGGAGTTCCTGTGGTGAATGAGACTTTCTGGATGGAGTGCTCTCTGGAGGGGCTTGTGGGCACTCCAACGGAAAATCATGACATAGCCCCCTCCCTAGGGGCGGATTCCAGACGCTCCTACCACAAAAGTTCGGGAGGGGGGTGAAGCAGAGGCGGAGCTGGGGAATGTCCAGGGGACCGGGGACAAAGTCAAAGATCGGTGATGGAACTGGACAATGGAGCAGAGGGTGTGGCACATTGGGCCAATGCGGTGCAGGCAAAACAGGGAGCCATGGCGGTGCTGACGGCCGAGACGCCCTCCAGGGTGGAACAATCAGCAGAGACGCCCTCCAGGGCAGAACAGACGGCAGAGACAGGACAAACGCCCACCAGGGCGGAGCAGATGACAGAAACAGGACATACGGCAGAACGGGCAGCAGAGACGCTCTCCAGGGCGGAACAGGCAGCAGAGAGGCCCTCCAGGGCGGAATAGGCAGGAATGGAACGGAGAGCACTGAGAGGTTAATTATGGCCTCTATGGCCGAGACAGTACCTGCTTCGAGTTCGTAGGAGGGCCAAGGTGGAGCAGGCAGGACAGAGACACTCCAGATCGGAGCAGACGACAGAGAGACCCTCCATGGCAGAGCAGATGGCAGAAACGCCCTCCAGGGCGGAGCAGGCATTGGGACAGATGCCCTCCAGGGCGGAGCAGGGATTGGGACAGAGGATCTCCAGGGTGGTGCTGCCGGAACGTGAGCCCACCAGGGCGGCGCAGGCAGAATGGGAGCCCACCAGGACGGAACAGATGACAAGGGCGGCACAGGAGATCAGGGCAGAGCAAACATGGCTGTTAGAGAGTACATAGAGAGATTAGTGAAGCACTCTTCGGTCGGGACAGAGCAGGTTGCGAGGTCACCAGGTGTCTCCGGGCAGGTCAGGTCGAGAGCTCGAAGTGGGCATCCGTGGCCATGACAGGGCAGAACGAGAACTCAGAAACGGCTTCCATAGCCTTGACAGGGCCGGGCGATAGTTAAATGGCGGCCCTTCTGGCCTTGACAGGGCAAAACATTTCTGGTCATGACTTGGAAACAGGACTCGGGAATGGCACTCCTGGCTGTGACTCGGATACAGGACTCGGGGACAGCACTCCTGGCCGTAACTTGGGAACGGGACTTGAGAGCGTCTCTCCTGGCTGTGACTTGGAAACAGGACTCGGGGACGTCACTCCTGGCCGTAACTTGAAAACGGTTCTCCTGGCCATGACTCGGAAACTGGACTCTCAGGACTTGGGAATAGTAGTCCAACGGCCTTTGTGGCGGTGACAGGTCAGGACAAGGACTCAGAAACAGCTTCCATAGCTGTAGCAGGGCAAGACGATAGTTTATTGACGGCATCCTTAGCCAAAGCTGGCAGGGCAGGATGAGAGTTCATTGGTGGTTTCAGTGGCAATAGCTAAGTCTGGCTCTGGTCAGGGTCAGGCGCGGAGTAGTCTTGGACTGGATCTGGTTCTGGGATGCAGTGTGCGGCCCAAACACTCAAAAGAGTTACCGCCATGATAGGGAGTACACTGGATAACGGGGGTGTCTCTGATACGGCCTGCACTGCAGCCCTGGGGAGACCGTATCAGACCGCTATGCTGGACACTAACCCCGAAGGCCCCCGGAAAGCCCTGGTGTCGCCAAGTGCCCTTTCCCCAATGCTGGGAAACTTAGGAGTAGCATCCAGGGTGGCTGGAGACTGTGGCTTTGGGTTGGTAGCCATCTTGTCAAGTGGATCAGGGTTAGTGGCCATCTTGTGCACTGGCTCAGGGTTGGCAGCCATCTTGGGCAGAGGTTGTGGCTCTGGAGTGGTGGCAAGCTTGTGCTGACGCTGTTGCTCTGGGTTGGCAGCCATCTTGTGCACTGACTTTAGCTGAGGCATGGCGGCTATCTTGTGCGCTGATTCTGGCTGAGGCATGGCGGCCATCTTGTGCATTGACTCTGGCTGAGGCATGGCGGCTATATTGTGTGCTGACTCTGGCTGAGGCATGGCGGCCATCTTGTGCCATCTTAATTCTGGCTGAGGCTTCCGTCTCACGAGGATGAGCCGTCTGGCTGGGTTCATGTGATGGGTTGGTGATGAGGTGCAGGTGTGTGTGAAAGCACAGACAAAGTGATTTCACTTTCACAACACACAGCATCTCCGGAACATGGCACCTGCCGCAACACTACAGTGAGAATAATAGCTCTGCCTTCTTTCTTTACGTAAACATTTGGACTGTGTTTGAAAATAAACCCACTCTGTGATGTAAAAAAAGTAGGGGTGTGTTTAAACGAGCCATTTTAGGGGAGCATGGACAAATCATAACTTTTATAAAGAATATCTCTTTTGATATAGCAGTTTTGAAATCTTTGCAACTTCAGGGATCTTATCTATGCACGTATCTATGCAGCTTGAAACACTCATATTACTCATATTACTCTTTTAACTTACCCCCAAAACCTAAACCTACCTATTTTATAGTGAATATGCATTTTTATGACTTTATCAATAAGCATTTTAGATTTTTAGACCCCTAATCCTACCCCCAAACCCTAAACCTACCCATTTTATTCCAAAGATAAATGGATATAAAACGCAATTGACCAAAATATTCAGGAATATAAGCATTTCAATAACAACCCTGCTAAAACCTCCCTATCACACTTCAGCAGGGGCATAGAGCCAACCAAACCACCTTTCTCTCCCTGGCTGCCCCACCGCGGGTACGTCGCTAGCCACTCCTTGATCCCGCTGCTTATGGACCAGAGCCTAGTTAGTGCTTCCCAGTCCATCTTGCTGGTTGATTGGGATGGTTCAACTTGGCTATGCAATCCTGCTCACTAGGCTTCTAGTCAGGTTCATGGCTGTCCTGTTCATCTCAGGGAGTACCAGGAGCAGATTCCCACTTGGCCCAACTGAACCTGGTTTTTGAACCTCTTGCTCCTGTCGAAACTGCCTCTCCCTTGAAGATTCCCCTGGGGAAGGCCCTTCCTTTCTCAGGGGATAGGCACATTTTGGCATCGTGTCCCAATCTCGGAACCTGCACATCTGGATTCTACACGGGACTCGGCAGACCCCTCTGGCCTTCAACAGGCAGACCTATGTCCTGAAGTGGGGTCTATCTCCTGACTGATACCCCTCTCACAGAGAGGATAGAGATGCTCGATCAGAGTGGTGTTCTTCCTGGACAGGAGAAGTTGGAATGGAGGCTGTCCCCCTTCCACTATGGTCTAGGTCGCTGCTATCGTGGCGCATTGTGATGCAGTCGAAGGGTTTCCCTGAGAGGACACCACCTGATCATCAGGTCTTTTAATGTGTGAGAGGGTTGAATCCAGCCAGACCGCACCTAATCCCTTCCTGGGATCTCTCTGTCGTCCTGGTGGGCCACAGAACATGAGACTTAGTTGAGCTTCGTTCCTGGTCACGCTCACTTCCTTGAAGAAGATGGCAGACCTGCATGCATTCTCGATCAGCGATTTGTGCCATGAGTTGGTCTGGAATCTCATGTGATCCATAACTAGTTATGTGTCTCCAAAGTTCCCACCATGCCTTAAGGGGTGAGGTGGTGAACTTGCAAGCACCGCCTGCGGAGGAGGCAGACTCGACCCTTGAGTTGCTGTTCCCCACATGTGCTTTGTGCTTCTATTGGGAAATGCATTCTTAGTATCAGAAGCTCCGAGCAGCTCCTTGTTTGCTTTAGAGGTCAGCAGAAGGGGAATGCTGTCTTCAATCAGAGGTTGGCCTATTGAGTGGTTGATGCCATCACCTTGGAGTATTTAGGCCCAAGGTGAGCTGTGCCCCCTAGGGGGAGAGCCCACTCCACCTGGAGTGTCGCCTCGTCCTGCGCCTCTCTAGCAGACATCTATAGAGCTGCGGGTTGGGTGACACCCAATACCTTCGCTAGATTTTACAATCTTTGAGTGGACCCCATGTCCTCCCGTATTTTGGGTAACATCAGGTAATTCCGGGAGGCCGGGCGGGTGTCAGCTTGCAGCACCATTACATTAGGCACCGAGCACTTTTTTCCAGTGTTTCCAGCAGATTACATCTGGCCCCACAGTTCAAGCTAGACGGAATAGAGGGCTTCCTTCACCCTCTTCAGAACTGGCATCTTTTCCCACGGTTTCTTCCCACCATGTTCCCCTTACCAGAATAAGTTCCTTCCACACATAATTCTGTGTGCTCCGCCCCCAACTCCTGCTTTCTGCATCCCTGGAGGGTCTCCTATGTGGCCCTCAGGGTGTTGGGATGGTTACCTTTGTGTCTCCATTTGCCTGACACGCTGTCAAGGCAGCTTGTCAGCATTGTGGCGTTTTCCATAGGGACCCCATGACGTCAGTCAATGATGAACATCTCCATTCCCTCCTTCAGGGATCGAGGGTTACATACGTAACCGATACGTTACATTCATAAGTCTTGTTCGTTCGCAGAGGTGCAAGTGCAGACAGTGGAGACTCAAGCTGCGGAGACAGATGAAAGTATAAACAAGGCTTGCTGTTTTGCTGTTTACTATTGCGTGCATAGTTTTGCGTGGTTTCAGTAACCACAGCAGTGTTGATGCAGTCATGTCAGGAGATGCTGTGTATTTGCTAATTACTGTTTAAATGACTGTTTTTTGCGCTCACGCAGCACAACCCATTAAAACCCATTAAAAAAAAGCACAGCTCATTCCATGTCCTGTGTGAAATTGCCTTAAAAAAGTGTTGTGTGTGTGTTTTCAGTGTATTTTATGGTTCTATTGTCAGTCACAGCATGTCAAAGAAATGCCTTTTGTAGCCCATGGTAGACAAAGTAAACAACACATGACAAGTAAGGTTAAATGATTGCAAAGTTTTATTTATTTTAAGGTTTAAAGTGAAGTCTTGTTTAACATTATGTAGGCCTATTCTTGGAAACGAGCTGGCTGCAGAAATCACACAACAAAACGAAATGTTATCATTTTATATTAAATAAACGAGTAAACAATTTAATAATACAATTAAAAACAATATGATAAATATGGCAAATAAAAACAAGTATTAATAATATTATTTCCGCGATTTCAAGGATTCATTTTTAGGTGTCATCAATATGTCAGTTTATGTCAAGTATTTGTACATTTAAATGCTGAAATTATG
Source organism: Enteromius mattozi (assembly GCA_032359235.1). Lineage (NCBI taxonomy): Eukaryota > Metazoa > Chordata > Actinopteri > Cypriniformes > Cyprinidae > Enteromius > Enteromius mattozi. The sequence goes on from JAUMHE010000042.1 coordinate 20,376,244, forward strand.
TCAGTATGGTATATTGTAGTGTCTATAAAAACATAAGTAAATGTACATTTTATAGAACCACATTTTATGTGAAATCAGGGGCGGACTTGGCCATTAGGCAAAGGTAGGCAACTGCCTTGGGCCCCCAAAATGCTTTTCACGAGATGCGCATTAAGTATGGACAGGCGTGTCTGAGTTGAACGTGCTTCGTGTGTATCCTGCGTGTAACGAAAATATTATGTATCTGAAGCTGACTGCTGCATGAGCGCGAGGTGTCTTGATCTTTCCCGCTGCGCTCCTCTCTCTGTGTCTGCTCTGTGCAGCGAAAAACTGTTGCTTACATTAGGTGCGTTTTC
>JAUMHE010000042.1:20433629-20448883 GCA_032359235.1 Enteromius mattozi
CACACACACACACACACACACACACACACACACACACACACACACACACACACACACACACACACACACACACACACGGAGCAGTGGGCAGCCAGTGCTGCGGCGTCCGGGGAGCAGTTGGGGGAATGGTGTATTGCTCAAGGGTCTCACCTCAGTCGTGGTATTCAGGTGGGTTACAAGTCCAACTCCCTATCCATTAGGCCACGACTGCCCAATTCATTGAGAGCGTCTCGCGCTTGTGTCCAGCAAAGAAAGTGTGCATCTGTGACTTTTAAATTCCATTTATCCGACTGGATTCCGCCATTCTGCCCACATTTTCCACATGGAAAGTATTTTCCATTAACAGTTGACAACATTATGTGTTAAGGATTAAGATTATGACTGTACTTTAAGTTATGTTTACATGTTTTGTCTCATGGTACTTTTAGTAGGTGTTAATATGTACATTAACGATCATTACAGAGGCAAACATAATGTAATTTAATATGAAACTAGTCAAATGGCGCTCTGTGGTGAAAAACACCATCCTGAGTCACCGCTGACAGATGCTGAATGGCACCGCTGGTGTGTTTCTTGTCTGGTGTGTGACACACTTCAGGCTTTGTAACTATTAAGAGTCTAAGTGAATAAACTACATATCAGCCATTCAAATCTCATTTGTGCATTAATGGTTGTTGCGTTAAATAAGGTTTATCAATTAAAGCAAAGCAAGTAAGGATATCTTCTTATAGAGCTTGGCTAGAGCACCTGACTTCTGGGCACAATTCCCAAAAAGCGTTTATCAGGGAATCCAATATTACAAAAAACATACCTGATTACGTGAAAATGCTTAAATAACTGGAAAACAATATATAGGACTCTAGTTATTACAACTTCAGAATTATATTCATATGCACTGAGATGTAAAGAAGCTCTTTGTACAGCAGCCACTAGTGGAGTGAACTGTGAACAGAGATAAGGTATAGCCAAGAGTGGTCCAGACCAACCTTATGAACCAATGACTTACAGAAGTTATACTGAACTAAGATAATTTCAGAAAAGTTAGAGTTTAGATTAACAGCTCCTCATAAACATAGCATTTTAAGTCTAAGTGATGATTGTCAATCTAACTGATGAGGTTGTTATCCTCAATAACTAGCCAATATTACCTGATTGCAGTCTCTCAGAATTGGGGTACAACTACTATAACGTCACACGTCATCATAAATCGTCTATAGTACACACACCTGCTGGTATACATTACTGTTCTATACTAATATTTTTTTTTCTATTAAGACACACATCAAAGATTGTGCAGCTCTTACATTTAAATACAAATAAACTTGTCTAAATATGGAATCACTACATTATATTTTCTAGGAACAAGAGGATAAAATCACTATTTCTGCAGTAAACTCACTCATTGTAAAAAGAGATGCTCACTCTCTCTCCCTTAAAATGGCAATATTTGATTAAAGGGTTAAGTGAATGACTATGGTGGTAATCACCCGGATCAGACATGAAGATATGTTACGGCACTATCATGCAGTCACTTTATTGTGTGTTGCCATACACTCAAAGCTCTTTGCAATCATGTGGGGGGGACTGTCCTCAACCACCACCAGTGTGTAGCATCCACTTGATGATGCAGTGACAGCCACAAAACAATGACACTAGTCGCTCACCACACACCAGCTGCAGGTGAAGAGGAGAGAGAGATACAGCCAATCATGTGGATGGGGATTATTGGGAGGCGATGATAGACAAGGGCCAGTGGAGGACCAGGACACTGGGGCTACACCCCTACTCTTTACGATGAGTGTCATAGGATTTTTAATGACTACAGAGAGTCAGAGTGCTTACGTTTATGTGTCTTTTAGTTCACTCAGGCAGCCATGTTGCCACTGTAGCCGATTTATACTGAAAAAATTCATACCCCTTCGACTGAAATGTGGTTCCCGAAAAATCTTTGTTTGAAGGGTTTTCTGGCCCTCCCTACCAACTTACCCCTTCCCCCAATGCTCACGAGAATCATCATCATAAATACTAGCTCAGTATGATAAATATTTGAGGTAAGACTAGATTTCTTACCTGGTACGACTTCATCTTGAATGCTGTTTTCAGGTCACTCTTGCTGTAGAAATGAACATTATCAATAGGCTCTTTGCCTACTTCACCAAAACCCATCTCAAGAACCTGAATGAGGAGGGATTTAAGACAAGACATGAAAATAAAGTTTGAAAAGATGCTACAAAACTGAGATTTGTATTTATTGTTTAGCTGTGTAAACATACATAAATTTCAAGGCCTGCTGCCTCCAGTTGTTTTTCCGACAGCTTTTTCTTCCAGGAACCCTTTCCTTCATTAATTAATTTCTATCAGAATAAAGAAAAAGTGATTCAGAGGGAAAATGTACACTCTGGTTCAATGTTCTGGGGTAAGATATATACGTGTGTGTGTGTGTACTGTATATGTGTATATATATATGTATATATATATACACACAATCTATTAGGCCTGGCACGATACATATATTCTTCCCGAACCGTCAAAGTATGGCCATCTCGTTTCGGTGCATGTAGCCTTACGATGAATACAGGCCATCCCCCTGCCCACAGCAATGCATCACTGTTTGATAACCGCCAACAGAACAGTGAATGCGCACTTGACAACAAAGCCCCTAGACAGAAACCATGTGCTGATTATGAACCCGTCTCTCACATAGACTGACAAAGGAGTATACTTTAAAGACTTGCAGCTATTTTTGAAATGGACCTTTGTGCTGGTGTATTTAGCACAAATCAAAATATTCCACAATATTTCATATTTGCGATGTAATGTATCTGACTGCAAAAATATTATTTATTATGTAAGTTATAGGCATTGTACTTCAGTCATGTTCCAGCGGTGACACAGAGGTGGACGCACTTATGTTTTAAACTTTAAACACTATATGTTGTTTTCTTCAATTTAGGTTTCCTTTATTTGAAAAAAGTAAGCATATCACAAAAATTTACCAAAACTCATCATGTATAAGCCACGTTACCTATCGCACTGTTTTTAACTAAATCAAATATATTTCTTGTATGTACTGAAGATTATAAACAACATTATAATGTAATATAATTTTTAGTATTTTCATAAAAAAAAAAATTGGTTTGTAATGTAATAATAATAATTTGTAATACTGTCTATTCAAAATAAATGAAAATAAACCAAGCATAGTATATTTGTTGTTTTCCCCCTGTTGTCCCGAAAACGTATCAAACCGTGACCCCTGTACTAAGGTATACTGAACTGGGACATCTGTATATCGTGCCACCTATATATATATATATATAGATAGATATACTGTAGATACAGATAGAAAGATAAATATTCATATTTTTTTATTCTGCAAGGATGCATTAAATTGATCAAATATGATAGTAAAAACATTAAAAAAAGATTTATGTTTCAAATAAATTATGTTCCTTTACTCTTTTCTATTCATCTGTGAATCCTGAAAAAAAAAAAAAATAGTACCTTATACACTTCAGTCTTGAAGATTTGGACTTTTTTTTTCTTAAACTTGGACTCTTGATTTGCCTAAAGGATAAGTCATATGCAAATACCACAATACATATGAAATGAATAAGAAAACAAATTATATATATATATATATATAGTATATATCAAAACTTTATTGAATGGTGCTTTACAAAACAAAAACTTTTAAATGTCAATGTACTTGTCAATAATTGATTTATTTGTGTATGGATAGAAGATAACAGAATATTCAATAATTATTTAAGAAATATATGCATGACTATTCTGAACCATAAATGTCTGAGACAAGTAAGAAATTGAATGACTACCGCAATCCTGAAGGCTTCATCAGGGTTATCTTCCAAACTGAGCAGCAGCATTTTCTAAATTGTTTAGAAGCAGTTAATCTTATGCAAGCACAATAAATGAATCATATGATATTTGAGGCTTTTTTTCAATAATATTTCTTATAATATACAAGTGCATCTAAAAAAACAATTGTGAAAAAGAAACTTCTTATATATATATATATTTATTTATTTATTTTTTATTATTATTATTATTTTTTATAAATTCTAGATAAATTACATGTAAAGTAAAACATTTCTAAAGTTGTTTAATTTTCATTTTGATTATTAGAGCTTACCGCTTATGGGAGTCAAAAATCCAGTATCTTAAAACATTAGAATATTTTCTTAAAAAATAAATAAATAAATAAATTTGCAAAACGATAAATCTTCATGTTCTTTTAAGTATGTTGGGCTCCTTCAGCACAAACTCAGCATTAGGGAGGAGTGAACGGAAGTGAATCAATCTGTGGCTCTGCTGAGACACTATAAGATTAATCTTGTCTGTGTTGTTGGATCCACTGTTTCTCATCTTTCTCTTAAAAATATCTTATAGATTCCATATGGGCTTCAGGTCAGAAATGTAGGCCAATCAAGCACAGTACTATCATGGTCAGCAAGGCACTTGGAAGTGGTCTTGTCATTGTGGGCAGGTGCTAAGTCCTGCTGAAGTACATCAGCATCTCCACCAAGCTTGTCAGCAGATGGAAGCATAAAGTGCTCCAAAATCTCCTGATAGACTTTGGACTTGATGAAACACTATGGACCATCTGCAAGAGCGGGAAAATTCTGACCACGTGACTGATGAGAGAACATGCACGATTTACAAACTGAGAGGAGAAACCTCACAGCACCTAAAAACTAAAAAAATGTGTCTGTTGGTTAAAACACGAATTTGGGTTGTTTCCAAAGCTCAGATTTTCTTTGATGATTCTACAGTTAACATCAGGCGTCTTCAATTATGGTCAATCATTACTCAGTTAATCAGCTAATTATGTTATTAACTTAAACACTGCTTCAGTGTTACTTTAACACTCTGAGTGTGGATTATACAGTATAAGCACGGGGAGTGCTGATTTAACACTGGGGGATTTACTGTGTGGTGAATTGGTGGGGTTTTAATAAATATGAGCCTAAATCATCACAATTAAAGAACTAAAGACTTAAACTACCTCAGTCTGGGTGCACTGAATTCATTTAATACACAAGTTTCAATGAGTCGAATTACTGAAATTAATTAACTTTTCTACAACATTCTAATTTAATGAGATGCACTTGTATTTATAGAAAACATAATGAATTGCACATATAAACAAAGTAAACTCTGAGTTAATTTAAATCATACTAGTCTAGTGGTTCCCAACCATGTTCCTGAAGCTCCCCAACACTGCACATTTTGCATCTCTCCTTCGTCTGACTCACCTGTTTTAGTTCTTAGAGTCTCTACTAATGAGCTGATTCAGGTGTGTTTGTTTAAGGAGACATGCAGTGCAGTGTTGGGGGGTCTCCAGGAACGTGGTTGGGAACCACTGTACTAGTCATTCAGTATCATATATTTCTGAGCTAAGTGAGGTGATTACCTGATACTTTGCCTTCTTGAAGGCTTCCTCAGGTTGGTATTTTAAGCAGTTCAGCAATTCTTCCTAACAAGAATTAGAGGATTAAACAATCAATCATACATGAAAATACTATATAAAATGTAAAAAAGTCAAACAGGCACTTGGGATAAATTGTAGATATTCTTTAAGTAGTCGTCAATCACACATCATTAAAGGTTCTCTAACTACAAGATTTTAACTAAATATAATTTGAAGATGCAAAAACACTATATGCATTAACGTGTAAAATAATGCAGAACCATATTTTAAAAAAGTCTCAATTATGGACATAACGCAATGGACATTAAAAATAAATAAATAAATAAATAAAATGCACCTATGTGCTTCAGTTATATGTGCAGAGTGATCAGCGAAGGACAAAAAAAGAAGGGAATGCCACTAAATTGGACCAAATGCCCCTTTACAAACAAATTAAATCTATTACTTATGTTGCCAAGAAACAGAAAACATAATAGACAGTGTCAATTATGGAACTAAATTAAGATTTTAATCAATCCCACAAAATTCTGTTACTCTGGAAAGAAATGGCCAATCAGAGTAGTTCAGATGATTCATTGTTGAAATTCATCAGTTCTGCTGAGTGTGTGACTAAAGTCCAGACAGTGCAGAATCAGTTATTCTTTTCACAGTGTATACAGCTTCAGTGATTATAACAATAGTGTATTCACTGTTTGAATAACCGTGAAAAGGAAACATCATTATTATTATTATTATTTTATTATCAATCATTTTAATACAAATTCAGTCTCATTAAACATATTTTATTAGCCTACATGACACCCATGCCTGGTTATTGCCTAAAATTCATTTGGCAGTTTTTAGCCTTACCCTGGAGATGTTTCACCCTTAGCCTATGCATACGACCCATTTAATTTAATTATCTGTTTAAATCAAATTACTTACACAACATTTTGAGGCGTCAGAATTATCTTGCTTCCAATGCTTGACCTTTTCCTCCCAATGTACTGTTAGCATTTCCTAAAGGGTTTTAAAGGAAAAAGAGTTACCCAATTAAATACATTTGCACATTTATTATAAATAAATACAAATATACCCATTCAACCCGTGAGGTTATGCTCTGATCACAGTGACATCACATCATCCTCATACAGTGGTCCTCACAGTAGCTTAGTTTCCATTCAGTTTTTATGCTGTTTTGTTATCGACAAAGAGCACTGTGAGGTTGCTCTCTTAGTTCACTGTGTCCTCACACTGTGACATCATCAGAGTATCCTCAGAGATCATGATGACATCACTGTGAGATCACATTGTTGACTGTGTCTATTATAAATAACCACTTTTGATATCAAAAGCCAATATAAATGAAATCTGTTCTTTGGACATGTTTACACAAGTGGAGACTGGTGGCAATTGTAACGCACTCAATTCCTCCAATCAGAAATTGGAGGAAAGAGATTGCTTCACTGTGTACAGTTTGGATGACTGCAAATTTAAACAAACATACATACATTTTATTTTGTTAGTGATAAAAAAATTAACAAACAACCACTATAAGTGGGATATACAGTGGGTTAATATGATTTATGTTACATTGTTCCAATTGTCCTCAGCACCCTGACTGCTTGCATTTAATGTAACATTATAGTCTTGTTATTAACTTTTACACAAAGTAAATGTGTTTTATTGGACCAGTAAAGTACAGTACCTTTAATTCGTCTTCATTCAGTCGGGCCTCTCCCACAAACTTTGGTAGGTGTCTTTTGACAACCTTCTCCAGAATCTTTTTTGCATGAGTCATATGTTTATTTGAGTCTGACGGGTACAGGATCTGATCGAAGACATGATCTGTTAAAAAGAGAAGAAATGGTTCATACCTTTAGGAAAAAAAGAGTATAACATTTGTTATGTATATGGACCCAACTTAATATGACGTCAAAAATCAACCTGTCGTTAAATAAAACAGTCAAAATCATAAAAAAAAAAAAAAAAAAATCTTTATTTGTAGCCATGCTTTAGCTGACCTGTGAGTTTGGTGTACTTCAGCATGTCGTCTATATCATCAGAGATCTTGAGACTTTTATCAGCTTCAACGAGAGCGTCCTTAATCCTAATGTATGAAGAGAAAAACACTTAACACATGTAAAAAAATTTAAAATCTGCGGAAATGTGACAATGCATACAGAAGATTATAAATAAAATGAATAAATGTTTTCTTTCACACAAAACGCACTTGACGTCAATGATGTAACCAATCTTGTGTTGAAGGGCCTGACGATGAAGAGTGTATCTTGTGTGAAACATGCCATAAATATTTTCTGCCACCTGTGAAAGACAGATCATCAGACTAGAACACAGAAATTGTGTATATTTTCATATAGTGAAAAGTAATAAAAAATGCCAACAAAATAACAATTTCACTTGTATTCAAGACAATATTTTTTAACTATTTTAATAAAATGTTGACAAGAATTTGAAAATAATTAATATAATTACTATAAAAAAACTGTAATATTAATGAAAATAAGAAATAAAGAACATGCAACACAGATAATAGACCCTAAATACGTTCAGTAATTTGAGTAAAATTTGTCACACACAAATTGTCATTTTATCCATACACACACGAAAAAGTGCTCTGTTCACTAAACGTAACTGAGTTAAGTTACAGTGAAGCGACAATTTCACAGATTCTTCCTCATTCAGCTGTGTTGACACAACGCAAAGAGTCTGCATGAATTCTACAAATTCCATTCACACAATTTGGTTGTGTGCAACCAGTGTACATAATTACATAACTGAGTTAAGTTAGTTCAAACAATCTTAAAATATGATCTAGCCCATTATAAATGATGTAGATTTTATTGTGTGATAAATAATCATGCTCGTAATATTTATACTCACAAATACATAAATATTAGAATTATACATGTTTTTGTGATTATTCATGAGATTTTCAGTCCTGTGTGCCCTTGCCCTGTGTTTTGCTCCCCACGTGTATGCCCTTATTTGGTTGTTCCTGTCCCCGATTAGTTCATTAGACCTAAAAACATGATGGCTGCTCTGTCAGTTCTTCTTCATCAGTTAGGAACCTAGGTGTGCTGTTTGATAGCAATCTGTAAAACTGTGTTTTTCCATCTCAAGAACATATCTAAATTGAGACCTATGCTCTCAACCTGAAATCCAGAAATGTTAATCACAACATTTGAGTTGGCATTGCTGTGTGCGTGTGTGAGAGTATGTATATATATATATATATATATATATATATATATGTGTGTGTGTGTGTGTGTGTGTGTGTGTGTGTTTATTTATGTACATACTGTATGCTATATACATGAATGGGAAGTGTGTCCAAACCTTTGACTGGTAATGTACTATAATATCCACTTAAAGAATATTATCCAATATATTGATATTGGCATCAACCCCAAAAACGTATTGGTTGGGCTCTAATTTTAACAGTGGCCATTTCCATTGTAGTCTGACAGCAGATACAACCCCTTCCAGTGTTCAAATCAGAGGCTAAATTTACATTTAATTTCCAAATGATGACTGTTTGCAATATGCAGCCAAATGTCTTAAAATTGGCAAGTTATAAGTGAAAAGTTTTAAGTCTCTCAGCGAAGAACAAGAACACAAAATCATACACATATTATCATGGTGTAAATGGACATGTGTATTAACAGGCACCTTGTCTCTGAAGCAGATATGTTTCCTCCCGTCCACCTCACACACTCGAGCAGATTTCAGCAGACGCTGAGTGTCAAAACCACATGGAATGCCAAGATAATAACAATCTCTGCATGTAAAATAAGAGAGGAATTACACAATTAATGCAATAGCTGATAAAACATCAATACATTTTCACTGGGCCACATTCACACTTTATCTTCTGCTGTTCAATACCTGTTCACACCATTTAAATAGCACTTGAAAATAAATAGTACTTACCGAACCAAATAGTCCCATTTGTCCACATCAATTCCATTCACTTTATTTGCCACAATCTCATACAGGAAAGACTTGTCCTCACCCCTGCCCTTCATTGACCACTGGAAGATGAAAAATATTTCGAGCTTAAACACTGTATCATGATAAATGCTGAAACAACAACTTATACTCATTTACCTTGCCATCCTTTTGTCCCTTCAGAATTAATTCCTCAATAAATTTGATGTCTTCAGGTAGATTCACTCCATGGGATTCCATCTCTTTGTCCAGTCCATTCCTCTTTTTCATGCAGTAAAACATGTTGACAGAGGCCTCCTCATGCTTCAGAAGATCAAAATAAATCAAGATAAATACTGAAAATAACAAATTAATCACTAGTCCTGTCAAAAAACTTGATTGCAGCAGGTTTTGCTTAAAAAGCAAGACTGTCACTTTAAAACCTGATGTACATGTTTTTCAGCAAGGATCCTCTGGTAAAATTTGCATTCCAGGGGCTAAATATTATAGTATTAGGGGCACTTTAACCGGCGGACATTACAAACAACCAACAGCAAAAATTTTAAAGTAGTCCAATTGACAATATGCATGGAGCGCTTTTTAGAACTTAAAGAAAAACCTGCGTGTAATTTTCTGGTGAAGCTCATTTTACATGTGCTATATAAAGGTAGAGACTCACAGAAACATCTCAGGCCTCATTCTTTTCAGAAACTGAGAGACAAAATAATCACAACACCATAAATAATGTTATCGGAATTGACATATAGTTTCATGCTATTAAAAAACATCTAGTTTTACAGTATATGCAGAGTTTGTCAATCCAAAGAAAGGAACACATGTAAGTAAGGCAGTTGTGTTAGGCAGGTAAAGCTAATCTCTTCAACGACATTTTAGAGCATTTCTTATTTCACAACTCTGTGCAGTAAAATTCATATTATTAAAGGGGTCATATGATGCAGTTTGCTACATCACACAGTGGGGCGTGTTTTCATAACACCACCCAAATGTGTACACAAATAAAGAAGGCGGAGCTTTTATTCTCGGTGTAGTGTTTCTGCCGGTTGCAGGTGTGTCGTTGCGAAAGAGAAACTACTTTGTTTGTGCTTCCCAAAAAGGACTCAACTAGAAATCAGTGTTAAATTGTGTTTCCAACACTGTTCCAGAACAGTTGAACACAAATATTAGAGTGTGTTCAGCACATTTACAGAGGACTGATTCCTGAAACCTGGAGAGTAGCAGAAGTATTGAAATCAAGCTTGAATTTGCGCTGTTTTTCACTTTTACTCTCACTCTGTGATCACGCAAACTGTGTATAGATGGCTTCAAAGATAACAACATAAACAAACTTACATGCCTGCTTTTGTTGCCCTAACTTAACTTCCAGTAGACATCCAAATAGGATCAATAACAACAGCTAAGTCCTTCTAGAGTTGATTATTATTATTATTATTATCATCATCATTTAATATAACAAGCAAGATATGTTTGCTGTGTAAATCGGATTTATTATAAATGCAAACTCATTCTCTGCCATCAGGAGGTGCTTTATGCAAGAGAAACGAGAGGCTTCCTCAGTAACAGCTGTAGACAAAGCAGCTCTGAGCTTACCCTGCTAAAAAACAAAAACAAATTAAAGCCCAATAAAACCATCACAGAAATGCTAATGGTTTCCATTAAAATGCCATTATAAACCATTAACGTTTTCCAGTAAAACCATTAAAGACAACTACAAAATTCCCTTTTGTAGTGTGTTTGTGCACTTTTCCAATACGATGTAACGTCCGACCAATAGAGTCCATCACATAACATTAGACACCATCATACTTTCCATTAAAACCAATCCATTTTCTATTGTGTTTTGGGCAAGGTTCTATTGTTTTTTTTGTTGTTGTTTGTTTTTTTGTTGTTTTTTTAGCAGGGTACAAACGCTACCTTATATGCAAGATGAAATGAAAATGACATTTTCTAAAGACAGACTTCTTCAGAAATAAGTTACATAATAAATATGATATAAAAACACGCCCACACCTCGGTCTGATTTCTGAAATGTGCATTACGTGCTTATGTTTATTCAATGAAGCCTTTTGAAAAAACGGTCAGTTTTGATATCGTTTCTGGTCACTACAAATAAAATGTATGGGAAACACGTCCTACAGCACAATAACCTGAGACCAACTTCATTACTCATCATTGGCTGCGTTTGTAGCAGGCAACACTAACCAGACCGATAGACAAACACAGACCGGAAGTGAACTTCGTTCCAGGTGCGTGCTCCCGATGAAACTGTCTATAGGAAGCGGCAGTAATGATTGGTCAGTGACGGATTAGTTGCGCACCAATTCCTCTGCCCGAAGGAAATTTTGCAAGCCCTGAGCAGTCTATGCTAACTGTGCACAGAGACTTATAGCAAGGCTGGAAAATAGCCTACTACTTACTATTAAAATGTGAGTTTTTTGAGTTTTGATTCTGTCAGAATCTACTCACCCTCGAGTAGATCCAAATCTGTATGAATTTCTTTGTTTTGCCGAACACAAAGTAGTATATTTTGAGGAAAGATTGTAACCAGGCTGTTTTGGGTCACCATTGACTTCTGATCACCATGATATTGCTTAGTAAGACATGATCCTGGATCAACATTACTGTCCAAAAATATAGACTTATCCCAATCTCTACCCCTAAACATACCCCTACCCAAAATGTATTCCTAAAATCAGTGAGAAATGATTGCTGATTAACAAGGGTTTAGAAGCACCTTGAAAGAACAAAGAAATTCATACAGATTTTTAATTACTTGAGGGTGAGTAAATGATGACAGAATTTCCATTTTTGCTTGAACTATTCCTTTAAGAGAACTGTTAAAAAGGGCTTTTTCAAAAATAGTTATTCCAAATGGTACCATATAATATCCTGGTATCTGCAGGACTTTTAATATCAAATTTAATATCTTTTTTAAGATCTGCACTCATTTGAGCCTTTCAATGTTTTTTTGTTTGTTTGTTTTTTTTTAAGAAAATTGGTCAATTATAATATTATAATACGTGTCAATTATAATATTAATTTAAACAATAATTATCAATTATTTTTATTAAATAACATTATATCTTAGTCGTTTAATTGTTTTGATTTTATAATGCATTTGATTTTTGTCTATGCACTGGTTCACATTTAAAAACATGTAGCAAGACCAGCAGAGGGGCTTATTGAAAAAGCAAATTCTCTGTCAGTAGGTTTACTTTAAGAACTGCAGAAATATCGTAATTTCACAACGCCTGCAGTGCTTAGGTTTATTCAGTGAAATCATAACCTTTTTCTCAATTTAATCGTCATATTAATCCATTAAGTAATTATTGTCTTAAGTCCCCAAATTTAAGACGTCTTCTAATTTAGACTTTTTGCACCATTTAAAAGTTTCCATGGCCTTAAATGTAAAGCATTTTTGTCATGCATTTGGCAAAAACGCTTTTGTTCCCTGCTAAAAAAAAAAACAATAGAAGCCCAATCGAAACCATCACATAAATTCTAATGGTTTCCATTAAAATACCATTATAAACCATTACAAAATTCCCTTTTGTAGTGTGTTTTGGACACTTTTCCAATAGGATTTCACGTCCCACCAATAGAGTCACATACCAGTACCAATATACTTTCCATTAAAACCAATACAATTCCTAATAAAACCATTAAAACCATTCAATTTTCTATTGTGTTTTGGGCAAGGTTCTATTGTTTTGTTTTTTTCAGTAGGGTTGACTAATGCATTTTACCTTTGAAACTTGAGGCAACTCTGGCATCCTAGTTCTTTGAGTGATGACGATTTAAATAAAATATAGATTTTATAACAATCCAAACAGAGTATCCCTTGAACTTGGTGTAAAGATAATCTATTTACCATATTGACAAGAAAATACTGTTTTATGGGTCAGTTTTTTATTTATTATTTGCTAATATTAACGAATGTTTACATTAGAGTGCAAGGTTTTTTTGATATTGCAGTTTCAAATCAGAGCCAAATGTCCCGCACAGCGCTGACGAACGCGCGGCGTGCACTTCTACCATGATTAGAGATAAACAGCGCGAGTGGCTTGATCCGTTTATGTGACACAGAATTCTTATTCAGTCGGGTGATACGAGAACATTAAAGGTAGTGATGCTCGCTGAACTTTTAATTAACTTCTTGAGACCATCCTAAAAATACGAGTCAGCTAAACCAATACAGCTAAACTATACTTCTTTCTTTTTTAGATGTTTAGTTCGAATAGTTTTTAATTGAAGTAAAATGTTAACTCAGTAAGGGCCCAATTAAAAATAAAGATTCAGTGCCATATAAATTAAGTAATAAAGTTCTTAAAGGGAGAGGTAGCCCAAAAATGAATATTGTTATCATTTATACTTTTTTTTTGGGTACAGATGGGCTTGATTTGTTGAATGCGATTCTGAGGGGACCCCATGGCAAATTCAGTGCACAGGGCCCAGAATTCCTAGCGATGGCCCTGGCTTATACTACAGTAACTGCAGTCACAGTTGTTGTTTTTTGTTTTTGGTTTTTTTTGGTTTTTTACATAATTTTTTTTTAATTTACCATATTTAACAGCAAAATTTAAAAAGACCTGAAATATGTTTAAGAAATTGCATGTTTTGGCCTGACATTTTATGTAGCTCTCTGGCTTTGAAATATTTATATTATCATATTGTTGTATCTTGAGAGTTATGATGCTTACCTCCCACTGCTTATCTGAGAAATGAAAAGAGATTTTAGGTATTATGTAAGGCAGATTTAATAATGCACACACTGATTCATTTACACAATTGTCAGTCTCCATGCACGCACACACACACACACACACACAAACATAGACCATTGACTTAAGAAGAAGCTAAACAAGTATTAAGCAATGGCAAAATATTTTGTTTGTTCTCAGATTTTCATTTTAAAAAGTGATTTTACTAACTAACTAACTAATTGTTAATTATAATACAATATAATACATTATATATTTGTCTTGCTTGTGGTTTAACATTGCATGTATTTATTTGCATATTCAACAGATTTAATAAATATTTATTATTGCTTGCTTAAATGACTAATGAGCTAAAATCACTGAAGTGAGAAAACTCAAGACTTACCAGGCTTGACTTCAGGGATGAACATGCCATCAAACAAATGAGAGAACGGACCATGACCTGAAATGACAAGGTGTCATGTTTTATGGTACATAATTATTGTTTTCAATTATGAATCTCATTAATAAATAAACTGTTTAAAACAACATATAAAGAAATAGCAATTAAAAAACAGTTTGCTTTTAACGATTTCTTTACAGATATTGTATGTAAATATTCCCATAAATGTTTGGTTCTCACCCATGTCATGGCACAGGGCAGCGATCTGAACGCACAGGAAATCCTGTTTGGTTATTTTAAGTTCGGGCTGATTCTCATGTAAAGTCTTGAGAAGACATCCTGCTAAATGCGCCACACTAACACACACAAGCACAATTAGTGTATTCCAAGGAAGAATAACGCAAAGGCCTTGTCTCAAAAGAGGAAAAAGTTACCCAATGGAGTGTTCGAAGCGAGTGTGAGTGGCTCCAGGATACACCAGATATTTTGTTCCCAGCTGTTTGATGTGTCTGAGTCTCTGAAACTGAGGAGTGTCGATGATCTTCACCAGCAGAGGGTGCAGTTCAATATCACCATGAATGGGGTCTTTGAAAATCTATGACACACACACACACAAACTTTTGAAACTGACCCAGAGAAAACTGTCAGAAGTAGAAAGCAAAAGGATATAATCTAGAGTAATTTAGGAAAAATTACTATTTTTTTTTCAATTATACATTTTAAGAGATATCCATCTATATCTATGTGTATA
>JAUMHE010000042.1:20491609-20506356 GCA_032359235.1 Enteromius mattozi
TGTGTGTGTGTGTGTGTGTGTGTGTGTGTGTGTGTGTGTGTCTGTCTCTGTGTGTGTGTGTGTGTGTGTGTGTGTGTGTGTGTGTGTGTTAGTCCTCTGAAGCTGTTAAACAGGCACAATGAGGTGTGGTACGTGGTGGAGGGAGATCCGGTCTGTGGAGAGGAACACACACCGGACACACACTGAACAGGTAACACACACACACACAGGACCCAGAGATGTGTTAGTGTTTGATGTGATTGTCTTGTTTCCTTCTTCAGGTCTGACAGGATCTTCCTCTGTATGTGTGAGCGGTCTTCATCTCACAGACATCAGGCTGAATCAAACACTACTGCTCTCACTGTATTTAGTCTCTTAGTGAATATCAGTAAACCTCCAGAACAACTGTACTATATCAGATCAGTTCATCTAATTCTTTGAATGTTGTGTTCATCGATGGCTAATAAACTTTGAGCGCTGATGTCTTTGTGTCTGGGAGATATGATTGACTTTAGAGAATGACACACAGAGCAGTCTGAGGATTAGAGTTTATTGAAGCAGTTATGCAGCATGACACACTGTAGAGTGACATCAGCGTTTGATTGGCTGAGCTCTGATGACATCAGCACCACCACCATGATGACCCGCTCATCCCTCCACTGGACATTATATCTACAAAATTTAAAGAGAGGAAAGATCTCATTGTATGTCTTTCAAAACTGACCTTAAATATACAACCTTCAGGTGTCTCCACAAAACACTGATGGAACCCAGTCACGTTACTCTCAACAATTTTGACAGCTAACTTTGTAACGCAAAAACTGTGAAATATTGTTATATGAAAATGAGACATTTATGTTCACATACAATATATAAATAGTATAAAACAATGACTTTCTGCTGTCCACTGAGGTAGTTCCCCAATTTAAGAGTATGGGGGTGATTCTGGACACAGTTTAGACCATAAACACAATCAGTGCGCTGTAGCGGAGCGTACCTCAGCTGCTGGACTGCCTGATGACGTCACTGCATCTGCAGCTACCCCCTCCAATGACATCAGAGCATACCCTGTTGCTCCGCCCACCGCCACTCCAGAACCACCAGACTGCGCTTCAGAGGGGGCGGTGACTTCGACTCCGCCTCCGCCTCCGCCTCCTGACCCTGCGACCAATCACAAACAAGATGACAGACACTCCAGTGTTGTGCTGTGATTAAAAACTACATTTAAACACATTTTTTTAATGTTACAGAAAACAATATACAATATATATAAAAAAGGCGGAGCTATTATTCTGTCTGTAGTGTTGCTGCGGGCGCCATGTTCTGGAGACGCTGTGTGTCGTCGTGAAAGTGAAACTACTTTGTTTGTGCTTCCAAAAGAGGACAGAAAGAGAGGCAATTCTACCTCTGCAAGAACAGTCTGGTGCTTCTGACTCAAAACCTTTAAGTAAGTTACGTTTTCTTCTTAGAAAACCTGGTTTGTAATGTGTTTTATTGTTTTGGTTTCATAGCGCCGGTGTTCTGACATTTTATCCTACCCGTCAGATTTTCCTACCCGGGCTTACTGCGCACGGGCACTTCAATATTGCATTCATAATTACTATATTTGCATTAACAGTAAGGGTAGGTGTAGGGTTGTTTGAGGTGTAGACATTAATAAAACATAATTTAACATAGCATTTTCTGATATCAAATTGTACTACCTACTTTTTCATAGGAGGTAGCAAAATCTGATAAGGTAGGATGAATCGTTAGAACACTGGGACGCAGCATCACGTTATTGTAAGGGGCGGAGCGTTTCCATCACACGCTTGAGGTATTCCACCATTCACAGTGCACTGGATAGCTGGCCAATCAGAGCACACCTTGCTTTTTTAGTACGATGAACTTTGTACAAATCGACCTGTTTCAGGAGGCGGAGCTTAGAGGAGAAACAATAATGGACAGTATGTGGAAAATAATGTGTTTTTGCACCTTAAACCATATAAACACATTACATTACACCAAATACACAAAATAATGTTCTTTTCAGCAACATCATATGACCTCTTTAAAGAACAGTAATTACAAATCAGATAATCTTATCATATGCTATTTTTTAGTCCAAATTGCAAATGTTTAGAAATAAATATGTCACATATTGTGTCAATTATGTTCACACTGCCCCTGAAACATCTGTCTTTAATGAATTCGGATCAGGTCTGATTTTCTGTGTTTTCACATCTCTATCAAGTATTTTGTTAGGAAAGGATGCCTCGGTGCATCGGTGGTGGTGTGCAAGGATCTTCAGGGCGTAAGGAGCTCAGGTGTAACTCACCGGCAGCCGCTGACGAAAGCGAAGCGCTCTTCACCACCTCCACCTTTATCGCTGGCGTCTTGAGTTTGCTGAACTCTCCAGCGCCCTCCAGCAGAGCTTTATACGTGTTGATCTCGCGCTCCAGCTGGACCTTGGTGCTGAGCAGCAGCTGGTATTCACGGCTCTGCTGCAGGGCGCTCTCCCGCACCGAGGTGAGTTCGCCCTCGAGGCCGCCCGCCAGCTGAGCCAGAGAGAAGAGCTGGGCCTGGTACTGAGCCTGCGCCTCCACCAGACGCTGCTCCAGATTCCCCTTCTGCAGCACAGCACACAGCCCGCCTCAGCATGATCACTGCTACACTTACTGATTATCTATTATTTTAAACCTCTTCTGCTCACTAAGGCTGCATTTATTCGATCAAAATACAGTCAAAAATGTAGTATTATTATACTTTAAATCAGCTGTTTTCTGTGTGAATATGTGTTAAAGTGTAATTTATTTCTGTGATGTTCAGCTGTTTTTCAGCATCATTACTCCAGTCTTCAGTGTCACATGAATATACTGATTTACTGCTCATCAAACATTTCTGATTATTATCAATGTTGGAAACAGTTGTGCTGCACAATATCTTTGTAGAAACTGATGCTGTTTCTTTAAAATTCTACTGACCTTAGACAATTGAATGTGAGTGCATATAGGATTCTTTTATTTATAATGTATATACAATATTTTTTTTTTCTTTGAACTTGGTGGGATTGTTTTTCCTGTAAAGATACAAGCGATGCTGGCCAAAATGAGGAACCATAATTTTGTAAGAAATTTTGCATATCCTCACATCAGGAGTGAATGATGTCTTAAAACGACAGACCTGGCGAAAAGCGAGATGTATAATAAAGTAATAAACCTTAATGTTTTCACTGAAGTTCACATAACACAGAAAAGGTGCATTTAAAGCATTAAAACAGGACATAACAGGATGTAGTTTGGTTGGTGTTTCAGAGGTTAGATCAGGTGTACCTCCATCAGCGCGGCGTCCAGCTGTGTCTGCAGACTCAGGCTCTGTTTGCGGTTGTCGGTGATCTCGGAGCTGCCGCTGACGGTGCTCTCTGTGACCAGCTCCGTCTCCGCCTGCTTCTTCTCCACCTGAACCACAGCAGATCATTTCATTTCCAGGGAACGTTGCTAAAAGTTGCTAAATGACGTGGTGATGACTCATAGCATACAATACACTATATATCATTCACAAAACATTCATTTAGATTTGTTTATGTACAGATTATTTTTAAAAGTAACATAAATAACATTTTGAGCAAACTCTGGGCAGTGAATGAGCCGGAGCTGGGCTGTACCTGTCTGGTGTACCAGTCCTCAGCCTCGCGGAGGTTCTTC
Organism: Enteromius mattozi; assembly: GCA_032359235.1. Taxonomy (NCBI): domain Eukaryota; kingdom Metazoa; phylum Chordata; class Actinopteri; order Cypriniformes; family Cyprinidae; genus Enteromius; species Enteromius mattozi. Next base: position 20,495,272 of record JAUMHE010000042.1, read on the forward strand.
TCGATGACCGTCTCGTACTCGGAGCGGATCTCGGCCAGCACTCGAGACAGATCCGTGCTCTCGATCTCCTTCACATCCACTGTCACGGTGCCCATCATCTGACCGCGCAGAGCTACCATGTCCTGAGCACAAGAGCAAAGGTCATCTACTTCACAAACCAGTCTAAAGATGACTGGAACTGACATTTTAGCTTGTGCTGTTTAGTTCATGTTGAGCAAGACAAACAGTTTAAAAAAAGTTTTTTTTTTTCCTCCCTCTCCCTCTCATGCTATAAATTTATAAATATTAAGTCTTGCAGTATTATCAAAAATACATAAATCACTTACAGTAAGTGCAAATAGCAACGAAGAGGAAATAGCAGTATTTTAGTGATATTTATACTATTATTGCAAATAGTGGCAATTATCTGCATCTCAGTATTAAAAGTAATAAAAACATATTGAGTATAAATTATTTTAATTCTAATTATTAAATGGATATCACCTTATTGTGCTAATAAATCCCTTCCTACACCTGCCCTAACCCTAACTTTTCAATTACTTCATTTGTATTGAAAATAAATACTTCTCTGAAGTGATATGAGATCTGAGGTGGATATAAACTCGGGTCGAAAAGGAGATTGGGGTCACTGCACAGCAAAAGTGGGTGTTTTCCTATTTACCTGACCCCACCCATAAACCTTTCCATCGCCATGTTGTCAGCCAATCAGGTAACATGATCGAAAACGGCCCTCTGTTTAGGCCTGAGTGGGTGGAGCTTATGTAAATAGTTTCTGCCAACAAGGCATGCTATCTGCTCTTAGTGAGAGAAGGTGTGGGGTCACCTCCTGGTGGGCGTCTCTGAGGGCGGAGCGCTCCTTCTCCAGGCCCATGACCTCCTGCAGTAAGACGGTGTTGGTGGAGTCGTACTCCTTCTTCAGCGTCTTCAGACCGGCGATGTCTCCCTCCACAGACTGACGCATGGCTAGCTCCGTCTCGTACCTGTTCTTGCAGTTAAAACACTCAGACAACTACTACTGACACGTATCAGTAATCACTCTATCTTTGAGAAACGATAACAATAATGATCCATACAAACGATATCTGGAATCACCTACAGAATGATTTTCTTTTCAGCTGGTGACAGCCAATCAGAACGCATTCTGACCTCAGGTATTTAAAGCAGAATTTGATTAAACTAGTTATCGCATATGGTGTGTACGTTAAAATAGTTATTGTTACAGTTATCGCACATGGCGTGGATGCTAATATAGTTATCCTTAGAGTTCTCAGTGAGGACGGGCCTTTAACCATGTTTAACAGTGAATAATTAAAGCTTTGAACATGGCTCATCCAGTCAGATACTGATGCGAATAAAACTTACTTCATTCTGAAATCATCCGTGGCCAGTTTAGCGTTATCTACGGCTAAAGCGATGCGTGTGTGGTCCTGCATGAGAAGCAGAAGCTGGAGAAAGAGAAGACAGTGTGTTTTATGTAGCTATAGTTCTATATGTATATGACAATATCATATCTCGAAACAATCATGCCAATGAAGCGTTTGTAAATCTGAACACTGAGTCTGGGCACCTTCTCGCGCATGGGTTTTATCTGGACCTCGTAGGGCTCCAGGTTGAAGCTGCTCTGGACTCTGTTGACGGTGAACGCCCGGAGCTTCTCGTTGAGCTCGAGGTTGGTGGTCTCCAGGCGCTTCACCTTCTCCAGGTAGGTCGCGAGGCGGTCGTTCAGAACCTGCATCTGCTGTTTCTCGTTGACGACGTTGGACACGGCTTCTGTGAAAGAACCTCCGCCCGCCCTGAAACTCGCCCCGATAGAGCCTCCACCCGCACTCGAGAGAGAGCCTCCAACCATCCTCAAATTAGTAGAGAGAGAACCTCCACCAGACCCGAAGCTCAATCCAGCTCCAGACCCGAAGCCCAGGCCGGCTCCAGAGCCGAAGCCCAGACCGGATCCAGACCCAAAACCCAATCCAGCTCCGGACCTGAAGCCCAACCCTGCGCCGCTCTGTAGACCTCCAGCCAACACTGACTGACTGCCGAAGCTGCCAGGAGCCAGCGAGCGGCCACTGGCTGCGGATAGAGACCTTCCAGAGAAACGCTGAGATCTGAACGGCATGTTAACAGAGAGGTGAGACATCAGCGGAGGTGAGATGATGTCAGCGGAGGAGCCGGTGTGGAGTAGTGCAAGACGCTGGAGACGCTGTGTTTTATAGCTGCTCTTCATGTGCGTCACTCATCAGTGATGGGCCCCTGGGCGAGAGCGTATGGCTCCGGGGACAGAACCGTTTCCAGATATAATGACATGCAAATATTTAAAATAAGTACTTTGATGAAGAACCATGACAAAAGTGAGGAAACAAGTCTGAGGAAGAGCTGAATTCAGGTGTAGTTACAGTAAAGCTCATCTGAGCTATAATAAATGCACACTATGAACCATTAGTGAAGCATTAGTAAACAGTAATTTTTTTCAAGATTTGTTTATTTGTTCTGTTAGGAAGATAACTGAGTCTTTACATCTCCTTTGTACTAGATATGCTAATTAATCAAGAACAAGGCATTTTATTGCTTTATTTATAAGCTGCTTACTAATGAACATTAATGTTGGAACAATGCTTCATACAATGATTCATAGCGTGCAGTTCTTATAAAGTGTGACCCTGATGTCTCCTTGGGTAAAGCCATGCCGTCTCATGTATTAGTTGTGTTAGTGCGGTTCAGGCAGGTAGTGCAGCACACTTTATGTTGGTTTTTGAATAACTTCAATAAGTTGTAGTTTTATTTTTATAAAAGGCCTCATCGTTCAAGAGCTGAAGTAGTATCTCTTGATGTTTGAGAGTCTCACGCTCACGAGCCTCAGGTACTATGCTGCAGGACTTTCTGTGTTTCTCATCATCTGCACATTAAACAAATGAATGATTGCTGTGAGGATTAAACAAAACTATGTAAATGCTCAGCGTGTGAACTGTGTGTGTCGGTGATCTGATCAGCATGAGTTATCTGAGCACAACAAATTAAACTGTTGTCAGACTTCTGAGTTGAAATACTAGAAATTATTTTATTGACCTACATGTTCATCATCACAAAGTCATCATCATCATCATATAGCAGGAAAAACACACAAGGATGATGTCAAAACTCATATTAGAAAATATCCCAGCAGCCCTATACACACACACACACACACACAGAGCAGGAGGTGATGAGACACGTATCAGATGGTAAAGTCATGAGTCCTTAATATATGACCCTGAATGTCTTTTATATTCATTTACCATAGTACATGTCCAGTATTATGATGCTTTTTATATGAGGCCATTACCCTTTCACCCTCATCCAACCCATCAGTCCTGAAACACACACACATATGAAGGAAATGTCTACACACATACAGCACTTAAGCCACCAACACTGATGCTTATGAAGGAGGTCCAATGGCTTTTTAATACTGCTCCAGAATCAGGTTCTCAGGACCGTGACTCACTGATCCATATTCAGCTGACTAACAGTCCAGACATCTGCTCACACACATGAACACACGGCCGGAGATCCATCAGGAGGGAAGCGAGAATCATTTACTCCACACAGATTCATGAAAAACGGAAAGTCTGATGAAACATTATAAAAGAGAGTGAGAGTTTGCAGCAGGAGATTTCCTAAAATCTTCTAGCCAAACTGAGACTAGACAGTGAAACCCAGCAGTGATTCTCACTAAAACTACAGGATCGGTAGACTCCAGATTCAAAAGTTTGCATCTATAAGAGGAGAGAATATACATCATACAAATCACAGAGAAATGCTTCAAGTGCTCAGTTGGTGGACCATCGAGAGATGTTTGGACTGAACCGAACGTTCACATGCAAACAGGACTTGTGGTTTCCTCAGTCTTTAGTAACGTGAAAACCTTAGAGCTCATCTGTCTTCATGCACAGTCATAAACTTGAGAAGGTCCTTCTGTTTGATCATAAACAATTAACCTGACTTGCTTCATTATAGAGAGAGTTGTGTTGTCGGTTTAGTGCTGGTAAGACGTTTATTTAAAGGAATGGCACTTAGAGTGGGTTTGTTTGAGTAGAGCAGGATGATTTGAGCTGGAGGGTTTGTTATTGGTGGGTGTTATTGGGAGTTTATTCCAGAGAGAGTATTTTAGGAACATTCATGCCATGTTCTAATTACAAGATAGCTTGTAAAAAGCATTCACATTCTCATAGAACTTGTCATTAAATCTTATAAATGAGGAATTTCCTAAGAGCTACAATATGACCACTGTACCACCTGACTGCCTCAGACTCATATTTAGTTGTTGATAGTGTTGCCATGGAAATGCATAATTCTGAGGAGGTGAACAGCTTCAATTAGAGCATCATGTTTTGTCATCTCAAAACTATCGTAATTATGACATGCCATGAATGCAGCATGGTTTTCTTGGAGGGTTATTTTGAGTGGGTGGGGTTACTTGTGTGAGCAGGAGGGATTTATCTTAGCAGGAGTCATCAGTTTGAGTGGGCGGGGTCTGTTTATGTGTATGTTTTTTCCTGTATGAGCGGCTGATTTAAGTGGGAGCAGCAGGGCGGAGTCTACTTTTGTAAATGGGAGGAGTTTATTCCAGCAGGCATGGTCTGTTTAAGTGAGAGCAGTTTATCTCAACAGAAGTAGTTCATTTTGAGTAGGCGGAGACTATTTGGGTGTGGCTACTTTTGTAAACAGGAGGGGTTTATTCCAGTAGGTGTGGCTTATTTAAATGGGAGCAATTTATCTCAGCAGTAGTCAATTTTGAGTGGGCGGAGATTATTTGGGTGTGGCTACTTTTTTGGGCGTGCCATGTTTCTTAGTGTGCCAGAGGTGGGCGGGGATAGTGAAAGCGTCAACGCTCATGCTCATGGTACGAGATGGAAGCGTATTGAACTGTTTCCTGTCAGAGCTGTATTTATAAATGGCCTCCACGGCTGATGAGGAAATGACACGCGGGCCGACGCCACAGACCCGATGCAGCTCCTCCGAAGGGCCGTCTAGGGTGTAAATGGCACGGAACTGACAGTTGGAATCACGCAGGAGAATCAGGAAGTGACTGGCGGAGCTCTTCTCCATCTCCTACAGAGACAGAAGGGAATGTGAATGTCAGAAAGTGAAAGTGCACACAAGGAGTAACGTCTGTAGAAACAACAGTAACACACCTCTATGATCTTGTTTTTCTGGGGTTCATTGACTTTGCCAGCAAGGCAGCAACGTGAGAGTGCGTTGTGAATGATGAACTTGTTGGATTTAAAACTGGGTTCCTTAAATAATTTGGGACCTAAGACAGAAGATAAAACTGTGAAAACTGGAAAACCACACAGATCAAATGAGGTACTGACTACAGTCAGCAGGTGGTGATATTTCTTCATCTTTTCAAATCAGGTCAAACCACTTGACTTGAATTCATCCTTATCTGTTCTACCGCAGTGCAGTTATAAAGGGTGTTATTATGATTACCAACCACTTAGAAAACGTTAGTATGTTCAGTCACACTCTTAACAACCACCCTGAAGATCCTGGAAATTGCCCACCAATTACTCACGACAGCCCAGCTACCTGTTAGCTGAAGACCTCAACTGCATTCTATAAGTCAACTAGCAATTATTTTCAACTTATTAACTAGCAATGCCTCCGCAAACAAAAGACCACCTTAGCAACTGATAAGCAGTGCCCTATCATCCACTGAGAAAACCTTATTAACCCTATAGGAACATCTCAGAAATAACCCAGAACATCCACTGAGGTGCCTAACAATCATTCAAATCCATTCAAAACCACATTAGCAACACTCAAGCACTACAAAACAACATCCTAACAACTTCCTAGTAACCACTCAGAACAAACTGGTGACCACATACAGAACTACAGATAGTTTAATTGGACTAGAATTTCACATTAACCTAACTTTTTTCAAACATGGAAACTGATCTTAAATCAGCAATCAGCTCTTTACCTGTGTATTCTGGGAGTGAGGCTGGAGAGGAGGCATTGGAGGCATGATCCCAGTCTTTTCCCCCGTTATGATTAGCCAACTGCCCTGATGACATCACCTTTAAGGGCGAACAACTGAGTTGTAGAGTGAGAGAGGAGGCTGTTAATTAAAGACAAAGATGTTTGGAAGACAGAAGAAACATGGCAGCTGGCTACAGTACCTTGCTGGTTTCTCAGTCGATAGAGATGCACCATCTTTCTGGTTAACGACAACTGTATGAGTGAACAAAAGTGGTTTTAATGCAAAACAGCTTCAAACTCTACCCTCACACTGCTCAACAAAAAGTCATGCAGAAAATTCATTTTAGTTGAGTAAATGTTGCCGTTTCATGCATACAGACAGATAGCAGTTCTGTTTAGTGGTGCTAGTAGTTACCCAGTTTATCTTTAAGTATTAGTTATGTGTCATTACCTGTTTTGTTCTTCCCTGGTGAGCGTGTGTGAGTAAGTTCATGGTTGTTGTGCGGTTTGTGTGCATGTTGTTTTTTGCCGCTGTGCTTTGCTGGTTTCTGCTTTAGAACCTTCCCTAGATCAGCCATTATCTTCAGCTGCTGACGCCTTTCATACTCTGCCCTGGTGAATGCTCCTCGCCGCAGGGGCGTTCCTGGGGGTGTGGCTTTTGATGGAGGGGGTGGGGTGTATGAAGTGGGCAGTGACTGTGAAAGCAGCGGGGTCTGAGAAGGTTGCAGGTCATCCAGAGAAGCCTGTTGACTGTTGGAGAAAGCAGAGTCCAGAATGAAGTTCCCAAATAAAAACGTTTGGACAAGTAGGCGTTCTTACCTGTTCTCAGGGTCTTGTCCATGTCTTGAACGTTTCTTGATCTCTTGAGCTCGCCTTTGCTGCCGCTCCATCAGCAGAGCCCTTTTCTGGGCCATCTCCTCCTCTGAGAGACCCTCCTCCTAAACACGCACAAAAACATACGTTACAAACACCTCAGACATGTACAGTTAGCCAAAGAACAAGCAGACCTTCACAAACCTTGAAGAACACATCAAGTCCTATCTTGCTCTCATTCTCTGTCTGGTCGCTCATAGAATCTGATGAGAATATTTCTGCACCCTGTTCCAGATCCGTGTCATCTCCCACCGTCCCTGCACCCTCAGTCTCATCTTTCACCAGGGCGCTGCTAAGCAGCATGTCGCTTTCAAATGAACACTCTGACGGGGCTCCTGAGCTATTCCCACCTCCCAACAGTTCAGCTGGGAGCGCAGAAGGAGGTCCAGCCTCCAGCTCCAGGCTGAAGATCGGGGTGTTATGGTCACTGGAGCCAGATTCTGAGGTGCTCTCTTGAGGCGGAGCAGGTTGCGGTGGAGATTCCTGGGGTGTGCATGGACCACCGAATCGCAGCGAGGAGCAGGTCTGCACCTGGCACTGGCTTGGAGAGACTCGCCGCAGATGGGGAAGCGTGTCCACATTCTGTGGGGGCGTAAGAACACGTGTGAGAGGCTGGAAACCGAGGTCTGTGGGGCGGGAGGGACGTTGTCGTTTGGGGCTCTTGGGAGCAGCACCACGGGATTTGCGTGGAGCAGATGACGCTGAACTTTTAGGGGATCTGGGTGTGTCAGAAAGTTGTCCAGAGCGTGATGGAGATCCAGAGGGTGAAATGATACGGGTGGACTCTCTAGAAAGATGGGGGGTTGTAGCAGGGGATTTGGAACCAGCCGGGATGACCCAGACTTTGCTGGAGGTAGGTGTCTTAATTGAAGGAGTGTTTTTCGGAGAACTCAATGTTTTCTTTCCCATGAGCTTTTGTTGCTGTTCTGTAAGGCGCTGCATGTCCCTTTGAAGGGACTGCAGGGTGGAGGTAAGCTTGGCTACTGCCTCATTATATTCCACCAATGGTGGTTCCTTCCCCTCCTCTTTCTTCGTTTCAACAGAGAAGGTAACCTGTTTCTCCAGTTTAGGTGGAATCACTACATCACTAGCATTCTCCATTTTCTTCTGCTCTCCATCATTTTCTTTCTTTTCCTCCTCCTTTTTCTTTTTTTCTTCCTCCTTCTCTCTGTCCTCCTCTTGTTGCAGCTGCTGCTCCATTCGTGTCAGTCGTTCATCCAGAGTGAGGGACTGTCCGTCATCTTCCAGTTCTTCCCCTTGTTTCTTCTGGAGTTGAAGGAAGGCAGTCTTACCCAACCTCTGCCTGTGCTTGGTAAAGATGGCCTCAATCCGCCTCTTTTGAGCTTCGATTGCTCTACGTTTCTCCTCTAGACGTGCACCTAGCTCCTGGGCCTCCACTGCCCCAGCGGGGCTCATCATTGCAGGGCTCAACAATGACTCCACTTCATGGGACCTAGAATTACTTGGGGATTCTGGCATCTTCTTTCTGCGTTCAGCAAAGTTTGTCATGCGACCAGTCTTGGGTCCGTTGGCTGGGCTGGAGGAGGTTTTAGGAGAGTCTCCAGGTGTGTCACACTCTAAACCTTCATGGTTTTCTTGTGAACCAACAGGTTGTCGTTTGTGGTTCCCACAGCTATCAGGCCCTCTTCCAATTGGTCGATACATCATCCCCGACCGGCAAGGAGCAGAGCTGCTCAGTCTGGCTTCAACCCCCTCAGGGGAATGGAGGTAAAAGCCAGACGGCGCTCCCTCTGGCCGCAGCCGGGGCTCATTATGTACTGGACGTGAAGTATGAAAAATCTGTAATGCTTCTTCTATGGTAGGTAACTCTCCTAGAGGAGCATGACCAATCAGTTTGCTCAGATCCTCTGGGGGCGTGTAAGGACCAGGGTTGGTTACCATTGTGAGACTGTCTGTGCTGACAGAACGGAAGAGAGGGTTGCCCATAACAACATCAACATCACTGTCCAGTGGGAATGGGATGCTGAAGGCCACAGCGGAGAGGGGACGGCTAAGACAAATAATGGAAAAAGATTGAAAATCCCTGTTGCTTGATGAATGAATTATATAAATAAAATTGTTCATTGATTTAGAGTACTATTTAGTCTCATAATTCTGATCATAAAAATGAAACTAGTCATACTTTCTTGAATTGAAAAGATCATTATAAAAAGACATACCTAATTTGCTTTTTAGTCCAGCCCCGTCCTTCTACATAACATCAAATATGAAAATAATAGATCAGTTACATACAAAACACGGATGCTACCAAAAAAAAAAAAATTAATAAAAAAACAAGTGAGGATCCACATTACAAGGAGCTCTCACCAGACACAGAAGAGGACTGAGGCAGGAGTGACTGCTTCAGAAGGAAAGATGGAGCTCCACTGCAAGAAAGATATAAAATCCCATGATGCAGTTCAACTGCTAACAAGATAAAGTAGCTTCTTAGTGTTTTGTAAAGAGAGCTTTACCTGTTGCCACTGATCGGACTTGTGCAGTCGACCAGATCTGATGCATCTGTGAAACAACAGAGAACCTGTTTAGGATCTAAATATGCTGTTTTTGTGTTCACTCATGTTTATGTATGCTTATGTCCACCTGTTAGGTCCAACGTGTGCTTGGGTTTGACAAAGTCTGGTTTCTGCACTTCGAACGTTGCGAAGAGCTCAGAAAGGAAGCACACAATATTCACCTTTTGGGGTCAAAAGACAAAACGCTTAAATACTCATAATATACATTTCATAATTCTCAATTAACACTAAGCTGTATTTCTAAAATGGGTGGGACATCACTTACCTGTAAAATGGGCAGGGCATAACACACCTGCAAAGTGGGTGGGGCATATCTCACCTGTAAAGTGGGCGGGGCATAGAGTAAGTCCTCCAGCTGTAGGGGGCAGCAGCTCTTTAGGTGACTTTCGCAAAACTCTTTGATCAGCTGGAGATTGTACATACTGTCTGCCACGGACATGGTGTCCTTTAAACACACATCTACAGAGAGAAACAGAGACGAGTGATTAACTTTAGTGTTTAACTAGTTTTCTTTTTAAGGTCTGCAGACAGCCAGATAAACATCTGTTTTACCCTCCAGGGGCAGAATCTGAGGACAGTAGAAGTGAATCGCAGCAGCGATGGCACAGCCGTTAGACAGATCCTTCACTCCAGACACCACCACAAACACCGGAGTCTGTTTAGACTGAACCTTATCTTTCCTGTAACGGATCTGAGACAGACACAAACAGAGACAGCAGGAAAACTGTTCAGCTGTGTCCAGAAGAAAGATAAACTTAAATATATTTATTTTCAAAGAAGAAAGACTGTCAAAGAAAACCAGGGAGGGAAATAGCAACAAAAACACTTCTTTCAAGTGAATCAGATTCACTTTGGTTCTGTCTGACTGACTCACAAAATCCGATTCATTCATGTGCTTTTGATAGAAAAGTGCATCAAACTCATCACAGTTCTTCAGTGACTGATCACTGAGTGAATGTCAGCGTGCAGGAGTCGCTCTCAGAGAGCTGCTCAGATCCGCTCGACACACACACAATCACTTCACACACACACAAAGCAAAACCAGCACAAACCAGCCAGTGTGTACAATACAAACACGCACACACACACTCATAATCTCATGAAAACATGTCTTGCTCACATTTCACCCAGGAGTCAAAAGAAAGAAAAAGAAGAAATTGCAATGTACATACAGAATATTTTTTAAACTATTGGGTTTTTTATTATTATTATACTTTTTTTACAATGTCTAACTTTACATTTTTTCCCACAAGTTCTCTTTACTGTAAATGCAAAAAATCTCATTATCAAATTATAGGTTGTACAACAAACACTGCTTATAGGATGTTTACGGGGGTTAAATGCCTTGAAAACTTCATTACGCAAATTTAAATGCTAAAAGTGGGCTATATTTATTTTTAAAGGGGTCATATGAAACCTATCTTATTGGAGTGTTACAAGCTGTTAGTGCATAGATAAGATCCCTGAAGTTACAAAGACTAAAGTCTCAAAACCAAAGAGATATTCTTTATTATGACAACCCCACAGAGTGGGTTTATTTTCAAACACCACCCAAATGTTTACACAAAGAAAGAAGGCGGAGCTATTATTCTGGATGTAGTGTTGCTGTGGGCACCATGTTCTGGAGACGCTGTGTGTTGAACGTGAGTTTTGAGCAGTGAAGGGTAGTGCTTGTTGTTTGTTGTTTCATGGTGTTATGTTTACGAGGCGTGATGCA
>JAUMHE010000042.1:20506456-20521853 GCA_032359235.1 Enteromius mattozi
TTGTTTTGGTGTCATAGCGCCGGGACGCAGCATCACGTTATGGTAAGGGGCGGAACATTTCCATCAGATGCTTGAGGTATTCGCCCAATCACAGTGCACTGGATAGCTGGCCAATTTAGAACGATGAGCTTTGTACAAATTGACCTGTTTCAGGAGGTGGGGCTTAGAGGAGAAACAATAATGTACAGTATGTGGAAAATAATATGTTTTTTTTTAAACTTAAACCACATAAACACTGCATTACACCAAATACACCAAATAATGTTCTTTTTAGCAACATCATATGACCTCTTTAAAGTGAGATTCTTATTTTTTGGATTTTGGAAGAAATATGGAAAATGTTCATGGTTTCATGAGATCCACTCACACACAGACGACAGCAGGACAGGTGAAGGGTGACGGGGAAGAACAAAACACAGATGTGTGTGAGTGAGTGAGTGAAGATGTGAGGGTGAAATGTAGGCTTCAGCGAGGTGGAGCGCCATCCAGAGTCCAGCCATGGAAATACAGCAGGTGACGGTGAGAAACAAACCAAAGACTGTGAAAGCATTTGTGTTAAACTGTAAGAAAACCTGAATTCTATGAAAAAGTAATAAAGTGATCTGCAACCAAGAATACACTACAAGAACCATGTGTTTCCTACAGAGATCAAACACAGGACAGTGATGAAGTCATGCAGAGGTGTGTGTGTGTGTGTGTGTGTGTGTGTGTGATGGATGGAGACAGGAGGCGGGCGGATACTTTACCACAGGAGGCTTATTCCCCGACTCCTTCAAACAAAATGCGATGGCATGCTGGGTGCAGTATGGCAGAGAGAGCACACGGGTAAATGCCCAGGGGTCGTCGCTACGGCAACCAGATTCACACACAGTCACATGACAAACAGAAGTAACAGGGGGCGGAGACATTGCTGGATCCCCACCCCCCGATTCCTATTGGCTGGACCGATATCAGCGCACATGTCATTCAACGGAAGAGGTCAAGGGTACATTGTGTGTTCTGAGACAAAGGAGAAAGGCCAAATATTGGTAAATATACACGAACGTTCAAACGATTGGGGTAAGTAGTGTTTTTAAAAGAAACTGACACAAGGATGCATTAAATTGATTAAAAGTAAAAGTGAAGGCAATAAATGCTGTTCTTTTGAACTTTCTAATTCCTCTGTGAATACTAAAACATAAAATGAATTCATGATTTCCACAAAAATATTGAGCAGCACAACTATTTTCAACATTGATAATAATCAGAAATGTTTCTTGAGCAGTAAATCAGTATATTAGAATCATTTCTGAAGGATCATGTGACACTGAAGACTGGAGTTATTCAAATACCCATGTACCCATGATCAGTGTCATACACAATCACATATTCAGTGAGGACATCTTATTAATCACGAGAAGCCAGCGAGTCCCATCAGTAACTGAGACTCAGGCTGATGTGTGTGTGTGTTATTAGAGCTGTAATACTCACTGGGACCAGCTTCCAGTACCAGCGCTGTGGGCACTGAGAGGAGAGAGATGAGCGTTAGTGTCAGTAACACAGTGTGTGTGTGTGTGTGTGTAAAAGTGTGTTCACTCACAGATGGCTGAGCCGGCTGAAGGTCCGTGCAGGGGTTTGACTTCGGATTATCCTCAACATTAGCACATTCTCGCAACTTCTGATTCACCTGCGCAAGACATGAAACTCAGATGACTTGAAGATCATGCAGTCCAACACATCCAGATCTGAACTTGAGCAGCTCATTCTGAACCTCATGTTGGTTTAAAAGCTGATTCCAGCTTTTTTACTGCGTTCACATTGCAGTTAAATCCGGTTTCACTCCACTTCTTTGAAATATGCTTATTTGAAATAATGCTGAATAATGACACTATTGTGTTGTTAGAGCTGCTTTGCTGGACAATTTCCATTTGTCTTATATTTGATGATGTCTGCGTTGATTCTGTTATTTTCCTGTTGAAGTTGAAGCTGCTTTGAAAGAAATGGTATAAAGCACTGTAGAAATAAAGCTGACTTGACTTCTAACATTTGGCCTGGTGGTTCTGCTGTGATCTAGATCTGGTTCTAGATTGAGGATCTAGACTGAGCACTGAATGCCAAAATTGACCAGTTTAGAATATTTCAGAGCAACATATATATATTAACAGGTGTTATTAACCTTGTTGATCCAGAAGAGCAGTGAGTTCTCCCAGCTCCTGTTGGACCCGAACTGATCCGTCTCTTTCGTCATCTTAACCTGACCAACGGTTTCCATAGCACTCAGTGACATCAGCGAATCAATCACGGCCAGATGGGCCCCCTGTAACCAATCAGAGAAGAGAGAGACGTCTGTCAGCCAATCAGGTGCCGTGCAGCGGTGCAGTGAGTCTGTGCATGGCCCACTCACCATGTTAATGGGCTTCTGGGTGAGCTGCGTCTCCTCGATGGGCTTCTGCTGGTCCGTGTGGAGCGGGACCAGGTCATAGCGGCTGAGGAGCTGCAGCAGAGAGCCCAGGTCTCTAGGTGGTGCTGTGATGCCGGACAGAGCGTGGTGAGAGGAAAACACTCTGCAGTACAGATCTCCGGACAGCAGGAGGCGCTCCAGAGCGGGACAGACGCCTCCATCCTCCTTCACAGAAACACTCTCTACAGACACAGATCAATGGAGCGAGCAAACAGTTAGACTGGTTTCACAGACAAGGCTTAAGCCTAGACTAAATGTAATTTTGAGCTGTTTCAACGGATAGAAACTTGCACTAACTGACCTAAAAACATGACAGTGGGCTTTGTTTTGTCTTTAGATGCACACAAGTAATGCTTTTTTCTAAGGCATGTTTATAAAAATGACCTAATCCTGACTTAGGCTGAGCCCTGTCTGTAAAAACCGGGTCTAAATGTTTAAGGTCAGTTTAAAGTCATATTTTTTAAATTAAGACTTCTATTCATCACTAGTTATGTATGGCTCCCTGTTTTTATGCACATTTTGAAGTATTTCATGAGAAACGAGTGATGGAAATGCCAAATGTTTTACGCAAATTTTTACATTTTTGTGCACGAGTTAGATTCGTAACTTTGGAAACCCGGCTGTTGACACATTAAACTGATTAAAAGTGTCAGCAAAGATATTTATAATGCTTAGAAGATTTCTGTTTCAAATAAATGCTGTTCTTTCAAACTTTCTTGAGAAATAAAATGTATGACAGTTTCCACAAACATTTTCAACATCGATAAGAATCCGTTTTTTAGCAGCATTTTCTGAAGGATCATGTGACACAGCCTGCACTATATTCACCCAGAAAACTGCTGTTTTAAATAAGAATATTTCACAAAACACTGCATTTCAACACAGAGAAGACAATAAAGTCTGACTGTGATGTGACTGACACACACTCAGAGAGAGAGGCTTTCACAAGACACTTCGTGATGTGTTTCTCTCAGTCACGCAAACCCCTCACACACACAGTGACCCACATCCAGAGTCTTTGCTCAGAGCAGCACAAATGATCTGAGAAGACCCCCAGCGCTCACACACACACACACACACACAGAGCAGGACTCCTGTGTACATACGTGTGTGTGTTTGGAGAACTACTAACATCACTAGAGCTGAATGAAGAGTCTTGACCCCTCTCCAGTTCTCATGACCTACATCTGAATCCCCACACACACACACACACACACACAACAGCAGCTTATCACAGAACTGATGCTCGTACTGCAGATTCACTCAGTATTCACCTTCAATAAATGACAGATTTGGACAGACGATGTATTTCTGGGTCACTGTGTGAAAATCATTATCTCAAAATAAACCCTGGCAGGTGATCAGAACATTCCTGAAGGGGTTATGATGTAATGAGAGAAGAAAGAGTGTGTGAAGATAGACTGACCACTGAATGCCAAAACTGACCAGTTTAGAATAAGCAGCAACATATAATTCAGAGCTACATATAACTACATATAAGATTTATTTATCCATATATGATATGTTTATCTATCTATCTATACATATATATGAGCTATTCACAGAATGGGTGTCATTTCTGTCCCCAGAAACAAATATGCTTGTGATTATATTATATGTACTTGCTTATTTTATCCTACACAGACCTGAACACTGTTATCTCATTCATTACTGTTAATATCAGGCTACATCCATACTAATCTAGTTACATTTCAAAACGCATATTTTTCTCTATATTTTGCTCTTTCTATCCACATTAAGACAATGTTTTTGTGCAGAGAAAACACACGATTGTTTTATATTACATTCCTGCAAAAAGCCTATAACAAACAAATCTCTTTCCATCACTGTCCTGAGTCAAATGAGCTCGAGCTGCAGAGAAAGAAAACATTATCTGCAGAAAAAACTCAAAATGCATTGTTTGTTCTGAAATATATGTATTACTGGGGGGCCTTTGCACGCAAATGGCACACATTCGGTGGAATGGCCCACTCTCGCTTTTAAACCGCTGCTGGGACGCGAGGCACCGGCCCTCTCCATCTGAAACTCCTGCGACGCGCCTGAGCGCAAAACAAAGACACCCCGGCCTCTCTGTGTGTGTGTGTGTGTTAATATTTGGGGATGGTGGAGATAGTGTGTGTTAATGTAGTGTGTCGGATCTGCTCTACGACCAGCTGCTGATTCACTGGATCTCACACACCGCCGCGGTGACGCCCTGCACTCCGCTACACGCGCTCCTCTCCAGCGCACACACACACACCGTCTCTGCGGCAGCGCGCGGATGGATGCGGAGTGTGGTGCTGATGCTGAGGACGCACGCAGAGGTTTACCTTCAGGTCCGCGGCTCCGGTCGAGCAGCCAGCGCACACCCGCGCGGGTCTTGGCTCGGGCGGGGTCGTACCGGTCCAGCGGGCAGATGTCCGGCACCGGCGCGCCCGTCTTCCCCGCGGACGCGTCCATCGCCAAGCGGACGCGAGACGAACAATGAAATGACGGGAGAAGAGGCGCTTCCTACGGCGTCATTGTGCGGTGTGACCGGCAGATGCGCGGAGAGCGCGATGATCCGTCACCGAACGTCCCCCTCGCGCATGACGCAGCCTCCGAGCGTCAGGTGTCCGCTGGAGCTGTCAATCAAGCAGCGGGCATCCAATCACGCGTCATGATGGGCGGAGCCAAGACAGAGGGGTTTCTCCAGAGCTGGACTGTAGACACGAGCTCGTCCAGCAGAGGGAGCCCAGCTCGGTCCCTCATCCTTTCTGGGTGGTGGCTAATTCTGCTCATAATTACAGTTTTTTTCAATTGCTTAGACACTAAAATTAAAACTTTCTCACAATTATCAAATCCTTATACTCAAGGAGCAAAACACCGGCCTAGATTTGCACAACTGTAAGCACATTTTCAGCTTCACACTATTTGCAAAACATTACACACTGTCAAATTCCCTCGCCTATGAACCAATCTGTTCAACACAGCCATCAGGTGCACAAACACATGACTGATCAATCGTAGACACATCAGTCAGGTTTAAGCACTATACAATACAATATTGTTTTTTTACATTATATTTTATGTTTGTTGTTGGTATTTACTGTAATTGTAACCTGTACTATAGTATTTTACGTTTGCCTGTTGTTTGCTGAGCTAACAGTGTTATACACACTACTGTAGCAGCATTACAACATGTTTTGTTGTGATTCTCCATGTTGACTGATTTGGGTAAATGGAGAGAAATCAATGATATGTTCCTGCAGCATTGGTCTTGTGTAGTGTTTGGTGAACTATTGTGTAGTTGCACTTTTTCTGTGTGGACTTCATTTACAGTACTCTAATCACTGAGAATTAGACTTGCTAAAAGTGTTTTAGATTAGCAGCAGCAGTGTGTAACTGGTTCCAAAAGATTAAAATCATATGAAATGTGTGTGTTTTGTATGGTAACAAAATATTGTTTTTATAAAGTTGTGTATAGTTTTGACAAAAGTGTTCCATTTTGCAAATGATCTGAAGTGTTGTGCTACTTTGGTGTAGGGTTGTGTTAATTGCGTGTAGTGTTTTGACAAACCGGGCCAAGTTTTCAAAATTGTGCTTAAGCAATCGTAAAAAACTGTAAAACATTTAGATGATATCGTTTTATTGACAGGTATTGTTTATAACAATTAGAAATACAATGTTATTAAATGTGTTTCAGATGGACTTGTTAGATCTTTCTGTGAGGATTTTTATGTACATTTTCTGTGAAGTGGCTTGGTAACACAAACCTTTTTACTTGAACAATATGCAAAATAAAATAGATTTTAAGTTTAAAAATGTCAATATACATCTAACCATACTGCATAGAACTAAAGAGATAATAAAACATTCTCCAGATATTATTTGTAATTTCTTCTGCATTAGACAACATAAAAACCAGTCATTAAAATTAGCAAAAAAAACCATAACTTCTTAGAAAGAATGTTTTTTTTTCACACAGTAAAACTGATCTTTAGTTTGTCTATAAACTGTAAAAAATGTCCACGTTTTAACTTAAAATGTGAACTTCTGCCTTTACTATAGGCTACAAGTTAACATGTAAATTCAACTCAAATATTAATCAGATTTTAAAAACCTTGCAAAGTTAAAATAAAGAAGTGTTGAACTGAATGAACTTGGTAAGCTAATGTGATGCTTTATATATATTGTACTTCATATATAATATACTTCAGCTGTTTATAAGCTTTAGGAAGCTTGTCCTTCATGTGTTTAAAGGGACTTGCATTAAAATGGAAAACCCCTGATCTAGAATAAATCCAGCAGTGATTCAGAAGATCTGGAGCGTGCTCAACAAATCACAGCAGATCTGAAAAATGCTGGGTTAAATATGGACAAACCCAGGGTTGTTTTCAAGCAGCAGTTGGGTTAAATGTTTAATCAGACCACTGGGTTGTTTCGCTGTGTTTGTCACTGAAGCAGCCGCTCATGTGACGAGTGAATGCAGAAGAACCAGTTCAGAAGAAATAAAAGACGCTGATGTTAATCTTGTTACTCTGCTGATAATCAGAGCACATTACTCAGGGTCACTATCACTCTCTATCATCTCCATGATCTGGACTCAGAGTCTCAGGAATCTGACTCACAACAGGACAGACAAGACGCCTCACACACGGTAAAGAAATACTGCTGCTGAATGAGTCTAGTAAACCAGCAGAGTCTGTACTTACTCTCAAATGAAGTGTGTTGTGTCACAGACAGGGATGGGCGGCTCCTCCTCCAGAGCTCTGTTAGGATCCATCACGTCCTGGTCGGGACTCCAGAGGGCGATCACACCACACAAGAAGAGGAAGAAGAAGAAGAAGAGGAGATCCTTGCTGACGCTGTTGCTCAGCGACAGCAGACGAGCATCCCTGTCTCCAAAGAGACTGTTGCTAGGCGACAGGAGGAGGCGGGCGGCACTGCACAAGAGATTCTCCATGAACTGGAAGTAATGGGGCGAATTCCAAACAGAAGTGAGCATCCCTATGCCCTACTCCCTACGAAGGGCAGAGCCGTTGTGTTCCAAAACACACTACAGAAAGGAATCTTGTAATGGTTTTACTGGAAAAAGCTAATGGTTTATAGTGGTATGTTAATGGAAACCATTTAAAATTTCTCTGATGGTTTCTGTTGGGCTTCTATTGTTTTATTTAAGCAGGGATGTCTGTATGTGAAGTCGAAATTAATCCCAACTTTGTTTTAAAATGCCAATGAGACTCTCTGTGGGCGGGGCCTCACCAGTGGGAGGGGCTTGTTTATCTTGGATGTGGGTGTTCTGCTGAGAAGAGTGTGATAAACCTCCAGTGCTGTTGAGTAACTCGAGTCTTACTGCTGTAAATTACTCTACATTAATAACTGCGAGCCTGTAATCGCTGATAACTTCATCCTGTGATAGTGAATGTGGGTCAGACAGATGCACACGTCTGCTTTATATCTAACTCACACAGTCCAGGTTTTTATATGAGAGTTCAACTATTTCAGACCCATTCGGCCATCATTCACTCAATCCAAAAACTGCCTGACTTCTGTTTTCAGAGCAACGGCTGTCAAATTTAGCAAAAGAACACAAAATATTGCAAAAAATAATGCAATATGATGCTTTGAGTAAGTCTGCTTACACCACATTACCCTGATAGCACACGAACATCGAGGAGACGTCTATTTGATGTCTGCAAGACGTATTATTTAGGTTGTTTGCTCATCTGCAATACGTCTCCTTTTAGATGTCAAATAGACGTCTATTAGATGTCTTTAAGATGTTTATGATTTAGAATGTATGTAAAACTGTCGTCTGAAAGATGTCTGCCAGACGTTTGTAGACAGCAGATGCTTACCTGTGCTATCAGGGTAAGGGAAAAACATTTGGTAAATCATGACACAAAACTATTACACTACTTGTCTTATATAACTAGGCCTATGACAAAGATACTAAATTTTGAGATACTAAATAAAAAGTAAAAATTAAGAGTCATAGTTATATGATTTATGTGAGCTTAGATTACGAATTTATCATAATAGCTGTTATAATTGAAAATGACCTAACTGTTTCTCTCATAATTTCTACTTTGTCAATAACCTACCAAAGCTTTTTCCCAGCAATGTGGAAGAAATTGCCTTCCGAGAGAAACAGACCATTGTTTTTGTCTTATTCCTCTTTGAGCTGCACAGAAGTCAGTCACACAGGTGTGAAGACACAATGTTCATGTTCTGTCTGAACTCTGTCTCCAGAACCTTCTCCACCCGGATCCTGAGGAGCTCCGGATGAACCTGATCAACATGGTTCATTATGGACTTTAATTACAGCTGTTCAGAGGTGTTTGCGTTTGACTCATCTTAATTATCTCTGACTGGAACAAATGAATTATTCTGAATAACAGAACACAGCCCTGTGTTTAAAGCGAGGCGTCTGACACATTCATCCTCCCACAGATCTACTATCACTGAAACTAAACTGATGTTAGATCGTTTATCCATAATCGTTTAAAGTCAGTTTATCCTGTCGCGTTTCCGCCGATTGGGGAAACTATTGAGATTAGCCGTTAAATAGTGTTATAGAATAACTAATGCAGCAAACTGTAAAACTAGTGTGCTTTACTGACGGCTGGCATTGTACAAACGTCAGTCATATATATATTCAAATAAAACACAAAAAAGAAGCATAAACTCCACCAGTAAAACTTTAATTAAATAAAAACTATTTACAATGAACTCTTTCACAGTTACAGCTCAAAACACAGGCAGTCTCTTCATCTGATGCCCATTTAAACGCGCGGAGAGTGATTGACAGCTCATACGGCCAATCAGCACGCTGTCAGTAGGCAGGAGTCGATCCTTCCGCTTCAGGTTCCTCAGCTCTCGGTGGAGTCCAGCATGTTCTCCGCGTCCTTCAGCGTGACCTGTCCTCCGTTAGCCTGCGCACCATCTCCGTCGCGAGCCTTACGAGCCTGAGACACAGAGAACCGAGAAAACACGGGCTGCAAACAACCATCAACCAGTTAGACACGCGTTTAATCGAGTTAGGATGATCTCACCCAACCAGAGCTGACCCAGTCTGTAAGCCAAGCTGAACAGAAGAGCTGCTTACAGAGACAGATCCGAATCAATCAGAATCGCAGGCCGCTTTAGGACGGGGGGACGTCCAAACGAAGACATGTCCCCGTCCTAAACGCACAGACAGCAGACGGACAGAAGCAGCTTCATCAGGCATGTTTATTCATCACATAACACAAGAAGCTGTGAAATCATTTCTGTACAACATGACGAGGCGTGTTTAATCAGTGTTTAATGATCAGTAGATGGAGTGAGAGACGACACACGGACACTCTGAACACTTGTTTGATTACTATTAGCATATCTAAAAACCACTGATCTGAACAAAATATCTGTGTGCGTCTCATCGGCCACAGGAGGAGAATACAGAGGATAAAATCAAACCACAGAATCATCATCATCATCTGAAACTCATGCCTCCAGCTCTCAGATATTTCACACGGAGAAGCGAAACAAGCTCTAACATAAGACGAACTTCACGCTTCGAGTCTCAGATGAGAGACTGATTACAGGAATAAAATCTTAATACACAACAGATAAAAGCTTAAAAAAAGACCCTCTTTAAAAACAAGGACATTTTAAATGTAGTTAATGCAGGAATGGTGTGAAGAGAGCAGCATGCTGGTTAGTTAGAGGACCTCGATCAAAACCAGCTGTGTGTGTGACAGAGAGAGAGAGCGGATGTGGAGATTTATGCACACGCCACTCTGACAAAATGTGCAAATATTTACATGATCAGTGCACATCTGTTAGCCAGAAACACGACCGCAGCATTACAGAGATGAGCATGCTCAAACATGCACGTCATTCACACACACAGGAACCGGTCACTTAAAGAGAACAAAACCATGACGAAAGACCCCCGGTGACCCCATCAGCTGTGCAGGACATGCGGCGCGTGTAGGAGAACCGGTTAGTGCCAGGTTAACCCGCTCGAGGCCGAGTCTGATTGAGGATTTAAATGTAAGCGAATCTACATACGACCCACGACTCCTGCAGCACGCGCCGTCTCCGCTGCGCAACAGACAAGAGAAGAGCAATTAGACACACACACACACACAGATCAACAAACACACACAAGTACCTGCTTTAACATGAGCACTGGTTAAATGTCACTAACCAGCTGGGACGGACACCGACTGTGCTGAGACTGCATTAGAACGTGCAACTGGCGTGACTGTAATTGAGTTTCGGTTAGTTAGACGCGTCTTACACTTACAGCCATGCAGACTATTAGCGTTTCTGTGTGCACTAAAGGATACGGAAGCTTGTTTCCACCACAGAAAATAAAAAATGGGCCTTTATCATATGAGGAAATGACATCGCCCTTTTGACGAGAGCATTCCAAACGACTACATAATGACACGCGCAGGGATAGGGATGATTTGGAAAATGACCATGAACCGAACAATATGTGATTCGTGAACGGTTACACCCCTACCTACAAACTTCACATTGGTCATCTCTCAAGACTTTTTTGTTTCTGCCACGATAATGAAGAATACGATAGTAATTGTGACTTTATCTCGCAATTCTGTTGCAATTAAGAATCATCAGTTACATCTAAAAACACAGATGCCTGAATTTCTCAAGAAGTTTTTTTTCTTCCTCAGAATTCAGATTTGCCTCCCTGGCATTTTTTTCTCAGAATTTAGAGCCTACAGGTCTGGCTTTTCTCTTGGGATTCTGGGTTTCTTTTTTTGTAATCTCACAAGTCTGACTTCTCAGAATTAAGGACTTGCAGTTCTGCTTTTTGTTTCCGCTACAAAATAAAAAATAAAAAAAAGGTAACTGTTTGTATCCAGCAAGGAAAAACTAAAAGTGGCAATTATCTTTTCTGGGAGACACAAGCTTCCATAAAAGGTAGTGTTAGTGTTTGTACAAACGGCGAAGCAACAGCTTGTTGAACGCTAAAATGCCCCGTTACTACAAAGGTATACAGACAAACACTTGTTTAATATGGCTATTCTATGACATCTGTTGCGCATCTGCTAGCATGACGTGAGTTCTGCTAAAGCGGGCGCTTGAGCGGGGGTTTGACGCTGCTCTTGTAGTGGTGGTGGTCGTGCTGGGCGCCGTCGCTCTCGGAGAGTACCTCTTGCTCGAGGGTGTTGAAGCGGACGCCCGAGTGCTCTCCATTCTGCCCCGAGCCCACACACGGGAAGCACAGGATGCGCTTGAAGGTGTCGCGCATGTCCTTGTCGCGGTACGAGTAGATGATGGGGTTCATGAAGGAGTTGCACTCGGCCAGCACCAGGAAGTACTTCTCGTAGGTCAGGACGTCACAGGACTTGCACAGACCGTCCAGGAGCAGCAGCACCAGACCCGGCGTCCAGCAGACCACGAAACACCCTGCAGGAGAGAGAGAGCCACGCATGAAACAACTACACGCGTCAAAATAACCAAAAACAAGTGTCATGTTTATTTAAAGTGAAAGAGAAGTCACTCGCCATGAACTGAGGAGGGTGAGAGCTTTTGATATTGAAAGTGAAAGTGAAGTGACATGTGGCCAGGTATGGTGACCCATACTTGGAATTTGTGCTCTGCGTTTAACCCATCCAAAGCGCACACACACAGCAGTGAGAAGTGAACAACCACACACACACACACACACACACAGAGTGAACACACACTCGGAGCAGTATATAGTGATATTGATATGTGGATTTTGAAAGATATCAACCTAAAACCGGCAAAAAACAACAACAAAAAAAACACTTTAAAAGCGATTTTCTCAGGTTTTCAATTGGAAAAAGAGGGCAGACGACCATAACTCATATGGGTATATGTTGAAAACCATTCAAGGTATGGCTAGGGTATCACTTTAAAGCTCATGATCTCTCCTTTTTGAAATGTAGGTCACTGTGACTCATTTTGCCGGATCAGGTCACATTTAATAGACAGTTCAGTTCAATAACGGTTCAATAAACATGAAGTTAATAGCCTATTAAGTGACTTGTGTAGTCTGACTATAACACTACTGCCTGATTTAGCTGCATTTCATCAACACAAACTGTTCCATATAAAGGATCATTAAAATGAATCTAATGAGTCAGTGATTCATGATTCACCAATTCATGAAGACAGCCTCTGTTTGAACAAATCGTTTGAATGAATGATTCAGGATAAAATCAGTGCCGCCTTTTTAATCTATAATTGCAGTTATTTAAACAATTTAATAATTTTATAATCAAAATGTTATATTTAATCTTAACATGAATGTATGACTTTAATTGCACTCATGTCACCTCTGAGCATCATTAATGTCCTTGTACACCACTTCTTCTGTGCCACCTCTGCAGTGGTTTTTCATGTGACGATAAATTATTAGTCTTACACTACATTGTTTTAATTTGAAATGTTAAAAAGCTTATAAATATCCATTTTTGAATTTGACTTAGATGACATACTTCTAATAAAGTTAGAAAAATGCCATAACAGTGGTAAAAAGTATATAGTTTTTGTTTGTGTTATTGACTGTCATTCATTTATTTGTTCTTATCTTAGTATTGACTCTCAGTCCTGCCACCACAGCTGGAAAAATCCTGAACTATAGAAATACAATGACATCTACCTACAACCTTAACCATAACAATAACAAAGGTAGCTATACTGTTTACTGTAACTACAATAATAGTGATAATTATTATAGATACAAAGAAAACCAAACAATACTACTCATAATTACAACATTAACAATTCTGCCTTGGATTATTAAAACTTAATAGTTATTGGTGTGAATTGTTGCTACGTTTGTATGAATATGAATAATATGCAGTGTTCCTGAGGTCAGTCTGTCACCTTCATTTCTACGAGACGCAAATGTAAGTAAATGAGTGACACTGATCATGTGACTCTGTTTAAAGGTGTGTTGTTAAACTGAAGGACAAACTTTACTTCCGTGTTATTGCTAGAACTCTAAACTGATCTGCTGTGATTGAGTCAGAACTGCTCTTGATAGTCGGTGCCAGACACCAGCACGAGGACACCAGCAGTCCTCAGGAAGTCTTGCGTGTGTGTGTGTGTGTGTGTGTGTGTGTGTGTGGGGGACATTTCTAAGGCAGAGCCAGAGTCTCCAGGAATGCTGTCAGAGTAAGTGTGTCGACACTCCCGTGCTCTGTCAGAACATGCACTCGTCTCTCTGTCTCTACACAGCAGAGATAGTGAAAACACGCAGGTCCGGTCAGACGAGTCCGGACAGGCCTTGCTCCTCCGCGTGTTTGTGCTTCAGCACTAAACACACTCAGGCCTCTGAACACATCCAGATCACTGCGGGGCTGTCAGTGTCACGTCCTGAGACACAACCACACCATAAGTCTGAACAGGACGCCAGAAAACATCTAGCAGTGTCAAACTTCTACGAAGACTGCTCACAACAGGAATGACAATGTTAACTAGGACCACAACGACAACTATAACGATAACTATCGGTATCATTAGTAACTGTAACAATTATAGCCATAACTATGACAGTAACTATACTGAGAATTGTAAAAAATTATTTCTGTAACAGTAACACTGACTAGAGATAACCAGTGATAACTGGTGATAATATAATAACTGTAGCACAACTTTTAGCAATAACTATAACCATAACTGTAACAATATCTACAGTAATAATGATAACTATCAATCTATAGCAATAAGTGATAACCATAGCAATAACTAACGACAACTATAGAAATAAATATCTATCTGTAGTGATAACTATTACTGGTACTATAACTACAGCGATAACTAACGATAACTATAACAAGAACAAATGATACAGTTATAAGAAATATAAGAACAATCACAACTAATGATAACTATAACCATGACAAACAATAACTAAAAATAGTAAATATAACCTCATCCATGATAACAATAGCAAGAAATAACAGTAAAAACTGTAACAAGAATTATAACTAATGATAACTATAATAACCATGACAATGAGCCTGACTAAAGCAATTCCAGTAACTAAAACTAACTATAATTATAACTATAGCAATAACTGATAACTATAACTATACAATATCTATAATGAAAACTACAATGATAACGTTAACTTTAACAAGACATACAATGATAGTAACTATAATTCCTACAATAACTACAACGATAACTACAGTGGTAACTGTAATGGAAACAATAACCGATCGTAGTAAAAAACCATTTATAACGATAACTATCAGCATTTAGTTGCGCTGTGGATTCTCGCGGAGTTATTATTGAAACTGCACGGTTACGGTTGACTGTTGTGAACGATTATTTTGAGCAGTTTTTTAAGGCTACTTCTGAAAATCGTAATAGTGGTCATTATTTATGCCCTGACAGAAAAACAGTACAGATAAAGCTGTAATTGGCTGATTCTACGAGGTCCTACCTAGGATCATGACGACAGTCTTCATGAGGTTGACCACTGTCTCCTTGTGCTTGATCTGCGAGGTGTGCTGGCTCATGCGGTGGCTCTTGCGCCGCACGTAGATGAAGATGCGCATGTAGACGGCCACCATGACCGTAAAGGTCAGCAGGTTGAGCACGGCCCAGAACACCAGGTAGCTGTTGCTGTAGAGTGGTGCCATGTGGGAGCACTGCTCGATGTGGCATACACAGCTCCAGCCCATGGTGGGCACCAAACCCAGCATGATGGCGATGAGCCAGATGCCCACGATCAGCAGCATCACCCGGTGGTTGGTCATCTTGCTGTGCAGCTGCATGGTGAAGATGGTCTGGTGGCGCTCCAGCGCAATGGCCATCAGGTTGATAACGGATGCTGTCAGACTGGTGTCGATCAAACCCTGGGGGACGAGAGAACAATGGTTACACCAGAGCTGTGAGGATTTCCAGTCAGGATTTAGACCATATCATAGTACTGAGACTGCTCTAATTAGAGTTACTAATGACCTGCTTCTATCA
>JAUMHE010000042.1:20564399-20582392 GCA_032359235.1 Enteromius mattozi
AATCCCAACGTGAGCGTGAAATCTGGCGTACGCACAGTTTTTGTGCGTACGCAGCGTTGATACATGAGGCCCCTGGTGAATAATAGACCATAATAAACACTACCCAAACATATCATCACTCAGACTCATTACTCACAAAAACCACATATTTGTCTTTAAAATGATTGTATGTTTCCATAAATATTTAAGCGCATTGCTGATTTTTGTTTAGCATTTAGTGTTAAAGTGTAGTTTCTGCAGGCCTGTGTGTAGATGTTCCTGGACTCACCGGCTCCCCCCGCTGGCCTGGATGACCCGGCAGACCATCCTTCCCAGCAGGCCCCTGCACACAGAAACATGTTGAAAATTATATCATAATATGCTGACATGTATTGTCTTATTATATGAGGTGAAGATGAGGGTCACTCACATTGGGTCCCTTGGGTCCCACCTCACCTAGACGTCCCTGAGGCCCTTGTGGTCCCTGAAGTATATGAACATGTGCATTAATCACAAAAACTAACAACATTAAACAACAAGATCAAATAATGACTTGATTAGTAACAAAATATAACTGTAACTATATAGTGTCTCTATATGTGTGTGTGATATTCTCTTACTCTCTCTCCTGTGGGCCCTGGAGGGCCATCATGCCCTGAAGACCCCTAGAACGGAGACAGTTTGGCTCTTTACAGTTATTTCAACAATTTGAACACTGTCCATAAGAATAGACTCATAATCGTAATGAATGACTTCAGTACTGCCGATGTAATACAGATACTTCAGCTCATTCGTTTCTGTGTGTGCTGAAGTGCTGATGTGACCTCTGACCTTGTCTCCTGATTTCCCAGTGGGTCCTCTTGCACCCCTGCCTCCTCGAGCACCCTGACAACACACATACACACATTAATGATGTTCGTGACTCGTGTGGGAGACTGACCATCATCAGTGAGGACAGATACACTCACATTGGGTCCCCTCTGACCGGCGGCCCCTGCAGGACCTGGTGGACCCTGAGAAACATATTATCCTCACATCAGTGCACATGTATATACTTATGTTTGTGCTTTTAAGTGTTTTTATGAGAGTTTGTCTCTTTTGAGTGATGGAATCAAGCAGTGACCTTCTTCCCCTTTTCTCCTGGAACGCCGACAGGACCTGGAAAACCATCAGTACCCTGAGAGGAAACCACCACAAGACCAGTCGTTATTCTCCCACACAACTGAGACATTCATCTGAGTATCATCTGCTCGTGCTCCTCTCACCTTCAGACCCTGACGGCCTGGGTAACCTGGCAAACCTGGAACACCCAGCTTTCCCTAAGAGGAGAGGGACAGGATGGATACAATCAGGAGGAGGAGACAGAAAACACGGAGAAAAAATAAACTGTGTATGTAAAAAAGGTGCTTGATATGGTATGATCTTTTGTTCTGGTTATTACTGATTATAGACTATTTCACCTTTTCTCCAGCGATGCCTGCGGGTCCAGGTTCACCCAAGGGTCCACTCTGCCCTTTGGGTCCCTCAGGACCATCCTCACCACGCATCCCTGAAGCCCCTGAGTCTCCCTGACAGATACAGATGGGGTTAACATTGTGTTTAAGTGTATCTGTGGTGTGTTTTTGTTGTGTGTGTCTGCATGTTATTACAGTGTCTCCTTTAGCTCCTATTTCTCCTTTGGCTCCTGGGAAACCATCTTCACCCTGAACACAACACACACACACATAAATGTCAGTCAATCAGCGTGAGTTGAGTTCCCTCGCAACACATGCATGTGGTCACTTCACATACTGATCACATCTAGACCTGTGATGATGTTATGACATCTCAGAATGTCTGGAAATGTAATATATGAAGATGTGTTGAAGCCTGGAGATGTTATGATATGATTATTCTTGCAGATGTGATGATATCACAATAATTGAGATATATCTGAGATATGAGAAGATGTGCTGGTGTCTAGGCATGTTGTGATATTTGGACATGTCAATTAGATGTGGTCACATGTGGTGATATCTGCAGATGCACAGATGTTAGGGTTCCATGATGCCTGGAGATGTGATATCTGAAGATCTGTTGATGTCTGTAGATATTATGATATCTGGACATGTCAATTATTGGAGCTATCCTGAAATCTCATACTGTTTGGAAATCGAATATTATGATATCCAAACATGTGATGACAGTTGGAGATGTCATGATATCTCACAATGTCTTGAAATGTGATATATTAAGATGTGTTGAAGTCTGAGTAGGTTTTGATATCTGTATATGTGTTGATCATTGTAGATGCAGTGGTGTTGGCGATGTCTGGAATTATGATAACTGAAGATGTTATGATATCTGAACATGTTATGATGTTGGAGATGTCATGATGTCTAAGAGTCTGGAGATGTTATACCTGAAGATGTTTTTAAGTCTAGGAATGTTATGATATCCATGTTAGGATATTTCATTATTTGATGTTATGACATGTTATTATCCTGATTATGAGATGATGTCTCACAATATCTGGAGATGAGATATGTAATGGACATGATATGATGTCTCATGTCTAGAAATATGATATATGAATAGATGTGTTGAAGTCTAGGTAGGTTATGATCTTTGTACAGGTGTTAATTGTTGGAGATGTGATGTTGGCAATGTTATGATGTCTCGTGATGTCTGCAACTATAACAAGTTACAATATAGTAGCATGATATGATGTTTTGATATTTGGACATGTGATTCTTGTAGATGTGATGATGTTGCAGAAGTGATATCAGAGGATGTGCTGAGGTCTGATGATGTTATGATCTCTGGATGTGTGATGATCCTTGGAGATGCTATGAAGTCTCGATGCCTGGAGGTGGTATTTGAAGATGTGCTGGTCTTTGAAGATGTTATGATATCTGGGCATGTGGTGATTCTTGGTGAAATAGTGATGTTTGCAGATGTCAGACTGAACTTGGTTGAGAAGATCTCACCTTCTCTCCTTTACTGCCCTTCAGTCCTCTGAGCCCATCAGCACCCTAAAACAAACACATACATGCATACAGTCAATACAAACACACACACACACACACTAAGGTGTGATAGACAGAGATCAGTACTTTGACTCCTCTGGGTCCAGGATATCCCACGGGCCCCTGAACACCTGCTGCGCCCTTCAGGAAGTACACACAATAACAATCAGTGACATTAACACAAGGACACTAATAAGATGATGTCATGATGATATCTCACCGGAAGGCCTTTCTCTCCGGGCGGCCCCTCACGTCCAGGATGACCCTGTGTGCAGTGGCATCATGAGGAACAGCAGGGGGCAGCACAGATCAACAAAAGCATGAGTTCAACACTCACCGGTGGGCCGTCGACACCAGGTAAGCCCTTCATTCCCTTCTTCCCCTGAGGACCCTGAGCCAGAGAAAGACACCCGTTAAAGTCTGCTCCACCTGGACATCTTTCAGACCAGGAGCTATATGGTGAGGGTTCATCTGGCATATTTTCAGTAAGTCAGTCTAATTGTTGGGACCCAATCTAATTGTCAAGTTAATCTAATTTAATATAATAATCAAGTCAAACTAGTATGTGATTTATAGAGAACTGCACCTTTTCTCCTGGTAATCCGATTGGTCCCTGAGGTCCAGGAAAACCCTGCAGAACAGAAGAAAAGTGTCAGGAGTGTGTGTGTGTGAGAGAGAGGCTACATCTGTGAGTGTGTGTACCTGGAAACCTGGGTTCCCCTGCTGTCCTGGAGCTCCAGGTTCTCCAGGCTGCCCCTGTGTGAAGACGAGAGAAGGAATGAGCTCTTATTGACACGGTCTGGATCTTCATTACAAATAAAGTTAATTCACTCTTTCCTAACATTTGGATCAGAAGGAAGGCAATGAGTAGACCGTGTTCACCTCTCTCATAAACACTATGTGTGAATGGGCGGTCGGGGCTAAACAGACAGTGCTGTAGAACCAGTGGGCGGGGCTTAACATAGATTACTGTAGAATCAATGGGTGGGGCTAAACAGCAAGCACTGTAGAAGCAGGCATTGATCTTCTTCTGTGGAGGCAGGGTTTAGCGACACTATTACATCATAGAGCAGAACATACCGCAAGCTGTGGTTTTGGCAGAGTGCCTTCAATAGAAACTTTTCAGACTAACGTTTTTTAAACTAACAAAGAAAGTTCTTAAAACTTAAAAGGGTAATTTTATAGTACTCACCATGTTTCCCTTTAAACCCTGAACTCCATCAACCCCACGAATACCCTGGCAAACACACACACACACACACACATGATCCATATGATGCTTTGGTGGAGGTCAGTCATATCATATGAACTCAATAATGAGACCCAAACACACAGCACGAGGAGTTTATCCACTCACCTGTTGTCCTGGAGGACCAGGAAGACCTCTCTGACCCGTCAAACCTGCTAGACCCTAACACATACACACACACATACACATCACAGAGGAGTATCTGTTAACACACCGTCAGTCTCTGACACCAGTGTATCAGTGATGAGTAGTACTTCACACTACAGGTGACTACAGGATTGAACACATACAGGCTCTCCTGGCTGACCTCTGGGCCCCGGCTGACCGTCTGAACCCTGGGAAACAAACAGACATTCACTCTGAACCTGATCAAAGACAGACAGAAGGAAGTTACAGAACAATATGGAGGAAATGCTCACTGACTTTTTCTCCAGGGCCTCCCGGAGGACCAACTGGCCCCTTCTTCCCTTGATCTCCCTGCACACACACACACACACACACAGAGTTGAATGTATCTGACCTTATGAGCATGCAGTCAGACTGGGGTTAATGAGTGTTAATGGAGAGCGTGTTACCCGGTGACCCTTGTTTCCAGGCAGACCCGGTAAGCCGTCAAAGCCTCTGTCACCCTGATAACACACAGAAGACATATGAAACCAGACCAGATTATATATTGTGCCTTCATCCTCTCATCTTCATCAACACACTGAACTCCTCTAACATCTCCAGTGGAGCTGACGGAGGGTCAATATGAGGGACAGCACGGGGTTGGTCAGATCACTGTATACGTGATGTTTGATCTGTGAAGTAGTGTCACTAATGACAGTAATAACTTACTTTAGTCCCTGTCTCTCCTGGTTCACCTCTGGCTCCGTCGATCCCTCCACGACCCTGGACACACACACACACACAGGTGTGTTTCAGGTGTTCACACAGGCGTCTGATGGTATGTGTTGTGTTTAGATAAAACTTACCCTCTTGCCTGGTTTACCGTTGAATCCTGGAGGCCCTAGCAGCCCACGAGGACCCTAAAAACAGAATAATCATCAGAAATGTTTTTACATCATAATAATATTTTTACTGTATTTTTGATCAAATAAATGGTGCCTTGGTGACTTCTTTCAAGACATTAAAAATCTTAATCATTCTGTCTGGTAGTGTATGTGTATTTGAGATGATCCTCTCGTACCGGCGGTCCTGTGAACCCATGATCGCCCTTCAGACCCCGCGGGCCCGGAGACCCCTGACAAACACAAACACACACGAGTCATTCAGGACCAATAAAACACTTTAAACAGAAAGTGAACTCTCAGTCTGCTGCTCCTCTGTTCTGCTGCTCTTTATTTTTGTTCATTTGTTGTGTAATTGTGCAGATAAAGGTAAAGCTGAAGACATGAAGCTCTTCCTCCAGAGACTGACTGGCTAACACACAGCACAAACACACAGGAGCACTAGAGGGCGCAACACACACACTTAGAGTCAGTCCATAGACTTCTGCTGTTTCCATGTCCAGCTTGTTATAAATACTATAACCCTAAACCACACACTATCCCTAACACTAAACATTCAGCATTTTTACAATGTTTTGTCAGGTTTATGTCACTTCTTGGTACAGGTTTGTCCCCAGAATACAAACACACACTGTATGAAGTACTAATATTTTTTGTCACTGTAGTGTTGAAATGACCAGTTCTGTCAGCTGAAACACACTCACCAGAGGTCCGGGGCGTCCGGTCAGTCCTAACGGTCCCGGCGGGCCTTTCAGAGAGAGCTGAGACACAAACATCGTTAATCCCAACACCCCTGAAATCATCTTTAGGACAGAAAGAGTAGGGTCTGACCTTAGTGTGCTGCAGGATGGCTTGAGCTTGAGCTTCTTGAGCTGATATGACAGGACCGTGACGAGCATCACCGCCAGACTGAAACTAACACACACACACACCGCTTCAGTCAAGGTTCATTTATTACTAGAAACATTAGTCATTCACTGAAATGCAATCAATAAAAATACACTAGCATTCAAAAATGTTAGGTCTGATTTGTTATGTTTCTAAAATAACTCTCTTCTGCTCATTTCTGATTATTATCAATGTTGAAAACAGTTGTGCTGCACAATATTATTGTGGAAACTGTGATGCATTCTATTTTTCAGGATTCACAGATGAACAGAAATGATTTGAAATGAAAATCTTTCATAACATTATAAATGGCTTCACTGTCACTTTGGATCAATTTAATGCAGCCTTGATGAAAACAAGTGTTAAATTCTTTTCGAAAACAGTTCTTGCTGACCCCAAACATCAAAACTGTAAGTGTCTGTAAGTTCGTGTGTATATTGACTGACACACACCGGCAGCATCAGCAGGTTTCCTGGAGGTCCAGGTATCCCATCAGCCCCTGCGAGTCCCTGTCGGCCCTCAGGACCCTGAAGAGAGGAGACAGATGAGTGTGTAATGTCCATCACGAGCTTGAACATCACGCCGAGTGTGTGTGAGAGTGAATGTGTGTCTCACCGGGTCTCCTGGATCTCCGATCGGACCTGGGGGTCCCATAGGGCCGTGCTCACCCGGCGGCCCCTGCGTGAAACAACAGAAACACAGCGTCTGTCTCTGATACACACACACACACAGAGAGGAACAGAGCTGTCACGAGAGGGTACCTCAGCACCAGGCAGGCCCGGGGGTCCCACGATCAGCGTCCCCTCGCCCAGCAGCGCCGGCTCGCCCTTCTCACCCTTCTCTGGGCCGAGAGCCTGCCACAAGACCACAGACACATCAGACACACCCCAGGAGACGCCCGGACTCAGACAGACTGCTGACACACACCTGACCGCTGAAGAACTGCTCCTTTCTCTCCGCCGGACGATACTCATACTCTTCATACTCCTGATACTCAGTGTACTCCTTAAAATACTCTGTCTCGTTCTCAGCATCCTCGTACTCCACTATCTGACACACACACACACACACACAGACACATGAATTAATGTTACAAGAACTATAGAAAAAAGTTTAAAAAAATTATTTCTCGTTTTCATTTAATTACTAAAACAAGTAAAATTAAACCTGAAATAAAAATGATGACAAAATACATATTATTTATATAAAACACTTTGAAAAATAAAAAACTAAATGTAAACAAAAGAAAAATAAAAACAAATTCAAAATATTAACAAAAAATATAATAGTATATTAAGTTTTGATTCACTATATTTCTGAAAAATGCTGCTTTACCAGTTTTTACACTAAAAGAATAATTACCTGGCTGATTAACTTATGAGCTTGATTGATTGGCTTGTTAATCACATTAGCAAACAGAAATAATACTACTTCCTTCTCATTAATGACCTATAATACATATGTTAACTGTTCATGAATAGAGTAACCGGTGTTATTTTTACCTTGTAAATGATTTTGAGTAAAAGTACAAATATTTAGATTGAACAAATCTCACGTACAAATTCCTGTAAGTCAAATTCTTACATTTAATCAGTCAATTATAATAATAATAATGCATTTAGGCTGTTACTAAAATGAAATCAGTATCAATAAAGCTCATCTTTAATGCATGTGAAGTGGATTAAGATGTATTTAATTCAGCTCAGAGGGACATGGAGTGATTTACACTGCATTACACATGCAAAAATAATGTCTTGATATTTTAATCATGAAATGTTGAATACTGATATTTGAAATTATTTAAATTACTTTAAATGTAAAATTAAAGTCACCAGCAGGTGGCAGCAAGTTACTGTTAATGAGTGAGTCACTGCGATTGAACCGAATCATTCAAACGGTTGATTCATTCAGGAGCTAAACACTGTCATGTTGCTCAGAGACTCAAAACAGTGTCGTGACTGTGTTTGGAGTTATTTTAATTGGTGAACTAGAGCAAAAACAGCCGATATACTGTATAAAACATAAGTCTCTTGATATTAAGCTATTATTTATTGAACTGTTGTATGAAATAAATACCACATTTGTAATCATGCTGATTTAAAAAAATGATATAAATGATATAAAAACATACATTTTCTGCCTCTTAATATTGTATGTGATCATTCTTAACGTAGATTAAAGGGTCATATGATGTGATTTCAAGTGTTCCTTTTTCTTTGGAGTGTTAGATAAGATCCCTGAAGTTACAAAGATTAAAGTCTCAAAACCAAAGAGATATTCTTTATCAAAGTTATGTCTTGTCCACACCCCCCTAAACGACTCGTTTAAACACACCTCCACTTTTCTACGTCACAGAGTGGGTTTATTTTCAAACACCACCCAAACGTTTACACAAAGAAAGAAGGCGGAGCTATTATTCTGGCTGTAGTGTTGCTGCGGGCGCCATGATCTGGAGACGCTGTGTCGTTGTGAAAGTGAAACTACTTTGTGCTTGTGATTTGACAGCATTACCCACCACAGCTGATTTTTACCTGCATTTGGCTGGTTGGCGGGTGTTAATTTCAAACCCTGGTAGTGAAGTATTATTACTCAGACTTACCTCGTACTCGGTGATGTTGTCTCCTGCAGTCGACAGAGACAGGTCACTGTAAAGGTCATTGTAAAGGTCATCATCAAACTCCTCTTCGATGGGCCTCCTCGGTGGCTTCTTGACCTGCAACAGACACCAGACACCATAGAAACCTCTCTTCCATTCATTTTCCCCCAGGGAAAGTCTTCATTAACAAGTTAATCCATTACCAAACCAACCAGCAACAAGGAGAATCACAATATTATCAACTCTGATCTGAAGCAACAAAGTGTAAGAAAATCAGGTGAAAAGACAAAGACAGTAAGGAGGGAAAGGACTACAATCTCATGCAGCTTTGTGAAGAACATGTATATATGTTTGGGGAAGATTTCTGAAGCACTGTTGAAGTAACGAAGGCTTATGGCTTTAATAAAAAGATAAATCACAGATTAACGACCTCGTCGCTCACAGCAGGTCTGGCTTTGAAGGTTTATGAGTTATCATTAAAAATCAAATCCTGTATGGAGAACATAGAAAAGAGAGAGGGTGTTTGTGCAGCTGAGTAGCGGCTGTAAATCACAGCAGCAGGGTAGAAACACTGGCAGGAGTCCTTAACGTGTTTAACACTGTACTCCAGACCGAGCCAAAGAACACACAACCGCATTAATGACAGAGACGTTTGAGGAGCTCTGTGTTCATTATCAATGCAGAAATACTGTCGTGAATATGAATAAGCTCCTCCTGTGGGCGGGGTTACCTCCACGGGGTCCAGCGTTAGGCTGTTATAGGTGAGGGCGGAGTCACAGTCAGGAATGTGGGTGTGGCAGTAATCAGCAGCAGCTCTGGGGTCTGGAGCGATTAACAGCTGCTGGATCTCACCCTGAAACACACATCAGCACAAACACACACACATCAGCACAAACACACACCCACATCAACACACTCACACTCACTCACCTCAAACACTTCTTCGTCCAGGAGTCTCGTCCCAAACACCGTCACTCCATCCGTGCTGACCTTAGGCTCGGGGCCTCTGGGGAGGTCAAGGGTCGCCACTTTCTGACAGTCCAGGTACAGCGTGACCTTCTGACCTTCTACGCTGTAGGCCACTCTGTGCCACCTGCAGGGTCAGAGGTCACAGTGTGTCTGAGTGTAATCAGACCTGCGGGCTGCCTGATGAGCTTCAAAGGGTTAAATCAGCCAGAACTGTGACTCATGCTCCATACTCACCACACCATAATTTGTGTGAGGAACAGACTCAAGCTGATTCAGCTCCAATGAACTGAACTCAAAAACCAGTTCAGTTCATGAACTAAGCAAACAGTTCATATAGAGTTCTGACTCACAAGAACAAATCAATTCATGAATCAGACACTGATGAGTCTGACCCCAAGCTGAAATGATCTACTGTGAGTAATGCAGAGCTGCTGCACAGCTGAACCTCAACTGGGTTCATAACTGACCAACTTTACAACATTAAAGGTCCCTACACACACAGTCCAAAATTTCATATTCATGCATTAAACAGAAAGTCAAATGAGTGTTTGGATGATTATTCTCTTTGTGTAGAGTTATGTAGAGTTGTGGACTCTGAATCATGATGACGTGTGTGTTCAGATCATTCTGGCTGAAGCAGGACAGTCATGTACTTGAGTGAGGTTTTGTTTCAGGGTTGTTTTCCCTGCTCCTGCAGATGCTGAATGATGGATGCATCACTCACTTGCCATCGGCGAGGTTGACCTTCTTGAAGATGGGGTAGAGGTCAGGGGTCGGCTGGCCGTTGTGGTCCTCGTAGAGGAAGACGGGCGAGCGTCCGAGCTCCAGACCCAGCTGCTGCACGCCCTCGCTGTCATACACCGACAGAAGAAAACACTGAGCCCCGCGCCGCGCTCGGACCGTCACCAGCACTGAGAAATCCTCCGGGAACGCCGAGTCTGGACACACCGCAACACTTAC
Source organism: Enteromius mattozi (assembly GCA_032359235.1). Classification (NCBI taxonomy): domain Eukaryota; kingdom Metazoa; phylum Chordata; class Actinopteri; order Cypriniformes; family Cyprinidae; genus Enteromius; species Enteromius mattozi. Next base: position 20,575,059 of record JAUMHE010000042.1, read on the forward strand.
ATCAGCGGGATCTCAAACACATGCTTCTCTGTGAAGATCTGTGAAACTGTAATGTATTTCTGGGATGTTCAGCTGTATTTTCAGCATCATTACTCCAGTCTTCAGTGTCACATGATCTTCAGAAATCAGAATAATATACTGATTTACTGCTCAACAAACATTTCTGATTATTATCAGTGTTGAACACAATATTTCTGTGGAAACCATGATACATTTTATTTTACAGGATTCAGAGATGAATAGAGATTCACTTGAAACATTATAAATGTCTTCAGTGCCTATGATCATTTTAAAAACATCCTTGTTGTTTTTACTTCTTTGAAAAATTGGATTAATTAATGAAAAATGATAATTTTCTTTCTTAATGACTACAAAATGTAAAATGATCTGCATATAAAAACAGCAGAGGTCTATGGGATCTCTGTTTGCATTAAGTGTGTGTGTGTGTGATGGGCACATACCTGGGAAGAGCTGATTGGTCGGAACACTAACTTGGATTTTCTTCTCAATTTTATAAGCAAGATCCGCCTCCTCTGAGCCCTGCCTACTCGTGCACAGCCCCGCCTCCAAGGACACGCCCTCCATAGAATCTGATAGGTCCAGAATCTTCAGCACATCGATGTGATTGGCTGCTGGAGACGACACTGTCAGTCATCTTATCACATGGACCTGGCATTGTCTGACAGATAAAGGATATGTCTGTCTGTCTGACAGCAGGTGTGTGTGTGTGTGTGTGAAGGTATCTTCATGCAGGTCTGGACTGGTCATGTGTTTTTTCACATCAGTCCTGCTGCTGTGTAATATCTGCATCTGCAGCACACACACACACACACACACAAAACAAGAAACACACACATCTCTCATCTCTAAGCTGAAAAACTTAACTCATTTGGAAAGACTTTCACAACAAGCTACAGATCAAAGACACAACAGCAGCTGCAGGGGAGTGTGTGAGTGTGTGTGTGTGTGTGTGTGTGTGTCTGGGAGCCAGATGTGAATGACGACATGAGGATGAATTAAGAAATGCAGTCCAGACTTCCAGACATTTTATATTTGTGTTTTTATAAAGGGCACACACACACACACACACGTGTGACCCAGTAAACTGAAGACACATCACAGCATCACTGACACCCCTGACCTTCACCTTTGACCTTTGGCTTTCATTTCGGTTTGACTTTCAGCGTTCCTCTGTTCAAGCTGTTTCAGAGCGATGGTTATTTCAGTATAATATTATAATAAGCGAGATGAGTAAATAAATACATATTCATATTTAATCTAGAACTACAGAAAGATCATGTTCACACACAACGCTCTGCAGTTACTCCTGATTTCTCAATACATAACAAAGGAACTGGAGTTATTATTTGAAAAATTCATGCAGATATTTTGAAAAGTAAACCGATTATATAACTTGCCTTCCTTGCAATGATGCATTAAATGTATCTGAACTTCATACTACAGTTAAACAAGCACTTCTACTGCAGCCCAGAGGTTCATTGTGTAGTGCAGCCTCACATACAAACCACGGCACGTTTAATCACACAGATTCACTTCTGTAAGTGTCTTTTCATCTCTCTGTGAACCTTCCCTTAGAGGTCATGCCTCTAATCCACACTGATCCTCAACACTGGCCTTCAAAGATCTGCGAGAGGTCAAGAGCTCAGGAAACTGTACAGGGTTGGGGGTGAAAGGTCAAGGCAGGGACTCCCAGATGAGGAGTATTTCAGCCGAATCCCACCTCGTTTAAACACTACAAACCTCCACCTCAGCCGAGAAGACGTCCAGAAGACATCCTGAGGAACTACTGACGGACATGTTAAAGCTTGTGCATCAGATCTGAACAACACATACTCAACAATGACAGCATGTATCTGGGTCAGAGAGGAAACACCAGCAGAGAGCTCCTTCAGAGAAAGACTGCTCCTGTTTCACTCTTCAGAAGAACTAAACAGGAACCAAATCGAATGAAGACATTAATAACTGTATTCCAAAAAACAAAATCTAGAACCTAACGCAGACAAAAATCACTCTTAACATAAGAGGGCTCTTTACTGAAACCGTAGCTGAAGACAGATGCCTTTCTGAATATGAATGAATGGTTTGGGATAGTTCTGTCATCATTTACTCAGCTTGATGATGTCCCAAACCACTTTCTTACGTCTGAGGAGCACAAAAGATGACATTTTAAAAATGCTGAGGAAGCAAACAACATAACAGACATTTCTCAAGAGATCATCTTTTGTGTGCCACAGCAGACAGTCAAACTGATTTGCCATGAAGATGAGGAAATAATAATAGAGAGTTACATTCTCATATATGCTGTGACTTTACATAAAACTTCTTGTTTATTGAGAGACGCCAAATGACTAGATTAAAATCTTCTTCATAGCCGTAGCAGTAAAATAAGATCAGAAGAGCCTGAGTCAGGTCAGGTGAAGATCATTACACCGACACATAACTACACCATCTGGAGACAAAACCTCCTTCAAAAGCAATCTGATATTACATGTCATTCAGTCATGCAGAGCTCATAACAGCCTGGGTGAGTTAACAGGTTAACGCTGACCTGATCAAACTGACTGATGACTCCATGAACACGGTCGCCAAGTAAGACACGATCCTGGATCAACATTACTGTCCAAAAATATCGACTTATCCCAATCTCTACCCCTAAACCTGCCCCTACCAATAATCTATTCCTAAAATCAGCGGGGAATGATTAACAAGAGTGTAGAAGCACCTAACCCTGATCATAAACCTAAAACAATTATCCCTCAAATCTGATTGGCTGGTTGGATTGTTGTTCCAAGAACATCTTGTACTTGGTGAAATCATGCTCATAGTAGTATTAATGAGTTGATAAATATAGGTCAGGTACATTTCAGAACTTCCATCATTAACTATGACAGTTTTCATGCTAATCACATGTATTTTATTAAAGATATTTGGCTTAGTAAGGATGGGAACATTCTGAATTATAACAGATCATCTTGTGTAAGTTGTTAGCATGTTTTTTTGGTATACACTTATTAGTTGCTTATTAGCATGCATATAGAATATTAGCCCTTTATTATTGCTAAATAAGCACATATTAATGCCTTATTCTACATCCCTAATCCTACCCAAGGCAGTTCACCCAAAAATGAAAACTCTGTCATGATTTCTTCACCCTCGAGTAGTTCCAGACTTGTATGAATGTCTTTGTTCTGCTGAACACAAAGGGAGATATTCTGAAGAAAGTTAGTAACCGGGCTGTTTTGGTCACCACAGACATCCATAGTATTTTTTTTCCAACTATGAAAGTCAATGGTGACCAAAACGGTTACGCCAACCGTTTACACTAATCTGGCCCTTTCAAGGTCAACAACCGAGACTTTTAAAAGCACTGCAGACCCCGCTTTGAAAACCCAGGGGTTGTGTTTCAGCGTAAACAGAGCAAAAACAGAGACTTTTGAAACAAGCACACAGGTGCATCCACCATCAAAATAATAATACATCCATTCATTTATTAGGGTTAGGGTTATGGTTAACCCTAACTTGTACCTGCATGGATGTCCATGTGACATGTGTTTCGGTTGTGTAGTGTAAACAGAGATCGTTTTCTAAAACACAGCAGGTGTAAACGCGGATCATTTTCATTCTAAAACACCACTTTAAAATGAAAATGCACTAGTGTAAATGGGGCTAAAAAGATGCTCTGAGTCGGTCCTGGAGCAGTGTTTTCAGTGATTTGATATGTTGCATCTAAGCTAGCGTGTGGAGGATCCATGCTGGTTGTGATTGTGATTATGACAGTGACATCAGCCTGCCGGCGTGTTCAGACACGGTCTTCACCTGAGCTCAGAAATCCTTCTTGAAGGCGGTCAGCGCTGCTCTCCAGACTCAGAGCTCTGGATCTGCTCAGATTCCTGCTGCATTTGTGCAGCACACGGAGCAGAAGAAAGCGTTTATCTGCCGCGCCGGAACGCCGGACAGCTTCAGACGTGTCGGGAATGTGTGGAAAAAGCCCTGCTCTCGTTTCTCTTCAGTAGATTAATACCCACCTGATGGCCCTGAGATCTGAACCTACTGCATGTGCTCCTGACGAGCCTCAGGGAATCAGCTTCATCAGGAACAACACGCTCTCACACCACTCGAACGCTCAATAAAGAAAGCTGCATTAGCATTACTTCACAAAGACAGAAAGCAGGCCTGAAGGAGCCAGACAGAGACAGTGAATGAGAAACAGCTGCTGGAGCGAGATCGGATCCAGAAAACCAGCGGAGAACAAGAGCCGCTCTCTCTAGACCTCCACTACTCTCTGAACAAACATCTCTCCAGATTAACTGAATGAATTGTTTGCAACTCGATTCATATAGATTGATGTTCTCTCAATCTTGTCCTAATGATTGTCCCATACAGTCGATAAATTTGTCAGGAGAAGCACAGATCCTCATTATTGTTGTGATAGCTGTACATTCATGTGTTAAATGATCTGTGCTAACTTTTGCTTGTAAAGGAGCAATCATCGTTCGACTCGAATCTTTCAGGACACCGTTTGGTTGAACATAATGTAGGCCTCAAGCCTCAAGAACCAACAAATACACAAAGATCAGCTCTTCCAGAAGTCACAATCAACAGATCACTAACAATAATCACAAAACAACAACACCAGTATAATATAGCCCCATGATTTTTTCATGCTGCAGTGCATGCTGGGAACTCTCAAAATGTTTCACCAACTTGAAATTCTTCGTTCGGCCAACTCTGTTTGACTGGGACAGTATTTGGTGAATTCTGCTGGTCTGACATGAGTTTTACTGTAGGTTCAAGAAAATTGTAATTCCTAATATTTGGTTCTTGTTTTTTTCCCTAACATATGATCCTACAAAACTATCATAATGGAAGATGTATACCTACTCGTCTATCTACCTATCTATCTAGTGTTAGAAAGGTTACTTTGTCAGTATAACAGGTTACAGATTACATGTTACTCTATTTAAAATGTAATAAGTAGTGTAACTATTTCAGTTACTTTATTAAGGTAATGTAACTGATTACATTTGATTTTCTCTTTTTTTTTCTCTTACATTTTCTGAAACTGTTACTAAAACCTGTAAAGCAGACAGGGCTAATCTTACAGCAACATACAATTATTAAATTATTATAAATCAGCACATCTTTTTTATTTTAAGCTCTTCGTAAGATGATGATCATAAGAAAATCATAAGATCTAGTTTAATAGCTATATGACACTGTTTTCTTTTATTTTAAATCAGATCTTTGTATAACTATGATAGGAAACACTGGCATTAATTGCCTTATTAAAAAAATAAAGCTTATACACAAACTCAAATAGGAAAACAAGTAGTATGTGTCCTATTCTGTGAAAATATTCTTATCAGATGAAACACCATGTGTAATAGTTAACATTTTCATAAGTAGTTAGTTTTTTTTTAGATTACAGTTGCATTTATTTAGTTTTAAATAAAACTAGTTACTTCCCAACACTGACCATAATTATGGGGATTTCTATCTATCTATCTATCAGAACACCGATAAAATATGATAGCAGTAACGTTAAGTGTAGTAATGATCACCTCATCTCTTTATGACGATCACACACCGAGTCTTTCTAATCACTGACAGAAACAGTTCAGTGATTGAATAATCCGCCCACTGATCAATCAGATCATCATCATCTTCATCATCACGCGTAGTTCTTCATCATAACAACTCTTAACTGAACCTTAACTAACCCAGATATTGATCTTGATATTATCTCTCACATAAAAAACACTCCAGAGCGAGCTGAAGACATGTACCTGCTCGTGTCGCGTGCAGCACCAATAAAACGATCAGCGACTTCATCATCATCTTCATCCTCCTCATCATCCTCCCCCGTCAGCTGCACCGGACCGCGCGGCGCTCGCGAGGCGTGTGTGTGCCGCACCTGGATCCCGACAAAACCTGGAGGACAAGAGAAATCCTGCAGACAGACAGACAGACAGACTGCTGGAGTTTATCTGCTCTCTCTCAGTCTCTCTCTCTCTCTCTCTCTCTCTCTCTCTCTCTGCTCTTCAGGCTTTCAGATGTTCTTCAGACACTCGATACAAACTGACGGATCTTCAGAAGCATTTTAACACAAGTTACACCTGATGACTAAATCATACCTGACCACTGTTAAAACCGTTTGCTACAAATAAACATGGTCTCTTTCACCAAGATTGGAATCATAGCTTCATTTGTTTAAAAAATACCTTTGTTTTGATTTTACTTAATCTTTTTAACATTTAATAAACATTTAAAAAAATCAATAAATCAGCACTTTTTCCTGTCTGCAGAACAGCAGACTTCACAAGACAATAAAACCTGATTAATTACATTCACAAAACACCGCCTGCTGTGTATGAGAAACATTCCCTGATCAATACAGCTCATTACAACAAATACTAGCAGACTGGAAACATCAGCGAAAACAGCATCTTACAGTTTCCTGCACATCATTAATTGATCATTTTACAGGGACTTTTTGAGAAAAATGTCATAAATAATCACAATTGTAGTCCTAAAATAGTCCACATGCCATTTCTGAATAAACTTTCAGCATGTCTGTCTTTTGGCAAGGATCAGATATGTTCTTGACAGTTTGTGTGATCAGATTCAGTTCATTTGTACCGTTTGCTTTTAAAGAAATCGGAGGTCTCCAGAAGTCGTCAGAGCTCAAACAAGAGCTCATAATTAATAAATGACCTATTTCATAGGCTTTAGTGAAACACACAAACTTTAACTCTCCAAAACCGCACCCCATATCACCAGCCGCCTCACACACACACACACACACACACACACCTAAACATGCTTGAACAAGATGGTGAGCTGCCCAACTAATAAAATAAAATGTGCTCTGGCAGATTCCAAATTCCTGCTTGAAGTGAGCCTAAGGGTCCACACACACACACACACACACACACACACTCATACATGTTGGTGATGAATCGCTCTTTTCCAAACCTTTGACTATTTTCTCCAAGAAATGCCAAAAGTGTTTGATTTTGTGAAGGTGAGGTCAAAGGTCAACCCCTGCAGCTGACCTGACCTTGACCTGTGGTAACCCTAATCAAATCATTGGGGGCACCTAATTTCTAGTGATTATGGTCGCTTTGATTACAGATACTGTCTCTGCATTTGATAAATAAATAGTTTACAGTTTTTGCCTCTTGCTTACACACTTTTTGCAAAATTTGGCCCATTATGTCAAAACTCTACACACAAAACAACTCACATCTACGCCAAAATGAAACACTGCAACCAAAACTTAACACTCCTTTCTAAAAATGAAATTCTTGCAA
>JAUMHE010000042.1:20601258-20614215 GCA_032359235.1 Enteromius mattozi
CCACCTTTTGTAATGTTTTAATTCAACTTCAAATTAAACTGCAAGTACGATTTAAAAATAAACAAGTTAATGGAAATGATTTTGTGTTTTGTAGATCTTTGAGATCCATTCTGCAGATATGTTCCTTCAGTAAGTTCAGTCGTTCCCAGCACTGTTCAATGATCTGGTGTTTCCCGAAAGCATAGTTTAAACTAACGTTCGCACTACAGCTTTGGACCTGTGCTTAGAGGCATAGTTTCTTAGTCAACATGTGTCATGGAGGTCTCTAATCAGTTAAATAGCAGAAGTTATTCCTCCACCACATGCGTGTGAGGTCATTAACACTGGCCCTATGTTGTTGAATAAAGTGTTTCGAACAATGGAGATGTGACCGTGTTCAGGAAACAGTCGTGTGTACTTTGTTTCCAGAACAATGCATCGTACTATGGTGGTTAATCAGCGAGTTACATTGAAGTTGGAGAAATGCACCCCTGGTTTGTCCACTGTAAATCACAAAAACCTGCTCTGCAACTTTTAGCTGCGCTCTCGTGAATGTGAATCCCCATAGTGGACAAAAACTGTTGCGGTGTCTAATTCACAGCATCCAGCAAACCTTTTTTTTATCCTCCATAATCCATCTTATATGACCCATAGTAGTTCAATGTTTTTTTAAACCAAGTTTAATATTATATAGCAATTTACTGTAAAACCAGATAATACTCTTTCTGTTAAACATAATTGAGTATCTCTAGTTTATATTTTGGATCCTCCAGATTTTGTTTGAGCAGCTGGGCTCCTGAAGGTCCTGGGTGATTGTAGCTCAGATCCAGTTCTCTCTGGTGTGAGGGGTTTGAACTCAGAGCTGAAGACAAATAACCACAGCCTTCCTTTGTCACCATACAGCCTGACAATCTACAGACACACAGACAGATCATCTATAGACACACATTATAAACAATGTTACAGGAAATGTTCAATCGTCTGATAAATAAATAGAACAGATAAACTGAAAGTTGCTTTTGATGATTTGATTGCAGAGTCCCTACAAAGGCGTCAAGCGTAAACCAGCAGACAGAAGGAGGAAAAAAAGAGCCGGGAGATTTTTTACTAAGACAACAAACACACAGGGGTGGGTTAGATGACAAAGAGTATAGATCATTGCCCAGACAGAGCTCACTCATACCCCTCACTCACAACAACCTAGAAGCAGACTTTCCAAAAAGGAAATCCAAAAAAAGAAACAAAAAGATGATGGGAAGTCGATTCATGATGGAAGGAGAATTTGAATATGATTCCTATACTCAAGAGGAGGAAGATGAGAGGTTTAACACACGATCTAACCATCCTCACACATACTGTCACAGAGACATGTACATTGAATCTTCACACTCCTCCAATAACAGAAATGGTAACACAATCTCATACACCAATAGAGCTGGCAGAGACATCAGAATTGAATAACGACCTGAGAGAAAGGGAAGACAAAGGGACAGAGTGAATCGTCCACTCCCTTGGAAAAAAACAGAAATTTAGGGAGGGACCTAAGAGATACTTTCAAGAACAAACCACGAATAATAAATCAAATTATACTCCAGCGTCACCTAGATTGAGATGATTAGGCTTAAACATCATCTGGAGAAAGTGACAACCAAGGTGATTAATAATAGCCCAGCCACCTTCAAAAGATTGACCAAAATTTTTAAGGAACTCCATTAAACCTGCAATGCCTAATGACACAGTGAAAAAACAATTAGAAAACAATGCACAGAATTGGAACCATTCTGGAGGAACACTACGAAAAACTGATTGACACCACACTAATAGAACTCAAAGAACGTACAGACCAAGCCCATTTTTTTTCAGGCCTTTCAGATGGCCACTAACTGGGCCACAAAGAACTTTGGGGGGAGAATCAGTTCTGAGGTCTTTGAGAGAGTGGAGGCCTTGTTCACGGCAGAGACTTGTAACGAATATAATAGAAAACAACAAGAAAAAGATGATAAACTGCAAAAAACAGTACCCCCCCAAAGCTCTTTTGATCGAAACAGACACACACACATACGTATACACCTTTGGTGGTTAGACCAAAAAATGGTTCTTCACACATACATGTGGAGATACAAACATCACCCAGAAGATGGGAAGATGTGAGAACCCCATTTGTTCCCCTTCCAACAGATCTGACTGGTCTTTTGATCAGGAATTCCCCCCTCTTGAGCCAAAACCATGGCTGCAGCCCTACCTCAAAGACCCCCACCACCACGAAGTAGACATAGAATCCTTGTGCACCAAATACCTCAGGATAAAGTCACAGAAATGGCGCCTGAATCTCTTGGTGCACAGGAAACTAGGAAGGATACCATGGTGGAGGGGTTTGATGAGGAGCAAATTAAACATTATGAGGAGATCCTGAAAAGAGGAGAGGAAATGGTGGTCACAGAGGGTTCAAAGTACAAACATACTGAGACTGTGCCGACCAAAATTCAGGGTGAAGTGCCAAAAAAAAAAAAACTTCCGACCCTTACCAGAATTCAGAGCCCTCCTCTTTTCTCCTCTGATGATTCTATGGACTACCAGTTCTCAGAATACTCTGTTGGCTCTATAGCACCCATGAGGGCAACAGAAAAGAAAGAACCTTGTGGAACCCAAGGGGGGAGAACACACAACCCAATCACTACAATTAATTCAAATAGAGGAAAAGAGGATAGAGACAGAGAGGGTGGTTGTGGAACCCAAAAGAGGGAAACACACAACCCAATCACTGATTACATTACAAACAGAACATACACCTCAGAAACAAGTCGCAATAGCAGGTTCACAGATACCAAAATCTGTGGGGAGACCATACCGTCACATAAACACAGACAGAAAACAAATTGACTGGAGCCTTAATCTAAAAAAACAATGTGTTATCATTGGGGACTCCAACGTTTCAAGGATCCCGGCCTTTAACATCTCTGATCTCCAAATAAACAGCTTCCCTGATGCCAAGTTCCAACACACTGGCAAGCTCCTAGAAAGAGCCACGAATGCGATGGAACCGGAAGTGTTGTTATTATCATTTGGAATAAACAATAAATCTCAGAGATGTTTCACATCAACGAACAAAGAGATTGAGAGAGCCTATAGAGTGGCCAGAACCCGATTTCCACACACAGAGATTGTGGTTCCAATGCTGAACTATTGTGACTTGCTTCCGAGAGAAGAACAGAGATACCTTGATGACATAAACCAATACATTAATGATAACCTCAACTTTATCCAACCATTACCCGTTGCCCAGTTTCAAGTCGAAAACGATAAAATACACTGGACAGCTGCAACGGCCAGGCACATGTTGGAACATTGGGTACAGACGTTAAAATTGACAACGTCATCAACCCAATAAACAGTGATGAAAAACGTATAATTAATTTGTCCCTGTTTGACTTGACAACTGAACAACGGACAATATTGAGAAAAGGGCTTTCCTTTGTCAGGGTTCCTGAGGGCATTAAAACACAAAAATTAGAGTTATTACAAGGACTACCGGCCTATCATAGGTGAGTTAAATTAGAAACCTTTTTTGAAGGGAAGAAAATCAAGAACAAGAAAATCCCTTTCACACAACTCAGATTGGACACCTTCCTTATCCAGTCTACCCCCACAGATCACTTCTCTCATTAGAGCAGACTGGTACGCATATCAACATCTCAATTAGGGCACTCCAAAAAAAACTAATTTATGTAAAAGAGAGAAAAAAGCTATCAAAGAACTAAAAAACAATTAAGAAATTGTTATCAAACCAGCTGACAAAGGAAATGCGGTTGTCATTATGAGTAAGGAAGATTATTTATGGGAAGTAAAGAGACAACTTTCTGTGAGAGAACATTACTGTCCTCTCACAGAACCAATCTATACATAAACAATGCTTGAGGTACGAGAAATCTTCGATGAAATGCAGGAGAAGAAACTAATTAATGGGAGGCAGAGGGATTACCTGGCTGGGCGGGGTACACCCAGACTCAGAGTTGGTTAAGTGAGGTTGATGGCTTGGAAGTACAAGCGATCAGTGCTACTACTGTAGAAAATGAGGTTACGATTTGTGTTTATGCCTACCTTTTTTGGATGAATATTTTTAAATCAAATTTATATGTTTATGCATTTTTGAGTTACGTTTACTATTAAAGGGGTGCATGGCAGGGCCAGGTTTGCTACTCATTGTTACAACATAGAAATGTGGAACTAAAATGAACCAAATTAATATTCAGGATGTTGAATTGATGTTTGAACTTATTTGCATGTTGTTGTTGTTGTTGTTGTTGTTTTTCTTTGACTTTTTATCCTCATTCCAAATGATTAGAAAATAGAGCCAAGTACAAAATTATTACTATAGACTACTATATAGTAGTAAAATTAATGTGTACAGTAGCCTACTTTTTGATCAGTTCATCAGTAATAGACATTGAATGGATGTTTAAACTGATTTGCATGTTGTTGTTGTTTTATCCTCATTCCAAATTATCAGAAAAGAAGAAACCAGCAATAAAACAGGAGAAAGTACTAAATTATTACTACATTACTATACTATATATTAGTAAATGCACATGAACAGTAGCCTACATTTTGATCAGTTCATCATATTCGGGAAGTAATGGATATTGAAGCCATGCTCTCCCACTCACAGTACAGATACTTGTACAACGGCCAAACCCACTTCTTCTGTGCACTGAATCCAGAGCCGCTCAGACCGAATTTAACAAGCTAGTGCTATTTCCAGCTCTATTTCCCCTACTTAACCCCTGTCATCCCCATCCCCATTGGACAAATGGTCTAAATGATTGCTTGTTTGTGCTTTATGAATACGCCTCGCATTGAGACACCAAAGGACGTGCAATCATTAGACAGCAGATCATCATTTGAAAAAGGTCTCAATCCGCGAATAACATTTGCAACACATCCTCACAATACAAGTTTTTACTAGCCATTTGGCAGTTTTCTCTCACAAATCGCATGATTTACCTGCTTTGAACTGTACTGCTTCCACATTAATGACAAGTGCTCACTTGCTCTGATATTTCCACAAGCACTTTTAACAAGAACATGAAACATAACACCAGCTAACCATACATTTTCCCTAATATGCTCTTAATACCTTAGTATCTGCAGCTGACAATTTTGACTCTTCAGTCCATCTGAGAGCAACATCACTCCTGAATCCTGCAGGTCACTGTTACTCAGATCCAGCGCTATCAGGACAGAGTTTGAAGATTGTAGAGCTGATGACACAATGTCACAATTCTGAGCAGAGAGATTACAGCCAGAAAAACTGAAAAAGAGGAAATTCATGCAAATTAAATATTTATTATCTTTCTACAACTAGTATTTGACTAACATCAGCTTCACTCTTCTGAAAAAGATGTATTACCTGGCACAACAACAGAAACTATACTTCCTTTTTATAAGGAATTGTGATTAATTCAGGATTAAACACTCACACAGCTTTTCTGCAGTTTATCACAGCCGGTATCAATCTTTCTCTCCCCTCATGGGATGTGTTGTATTTCTTGAGGTCCAGCTCATCCAGCGGTTCCTCTGACATCTGTAGCATGTAGGCAATTGTTGAGCAGTGAGTAGGAGAGAATTTCTTTTCTGAGTGTTCGTCTGATTTCACAAACTCCTGAATCTCTCTGGACAGAGTCTGATCTTTCACTTCCAGCATACAGAGGAAGATATTGATGGATTTTTCTGTGGAGAGTTCATTTTCATCTTTTATCCTATATTTAATGTACTGTGTGGTTTCTCTGATGCTCTCTGAGCTGTTCTCTGTGTGTATCAGTAGATCCTTTAAGAGTCTCTGATTGAACTCCAGTGAGACACCCAGCAGAAACCTCAGGAACAGATCCAGCTGTCCACTCTCACTCCCAAGGGCTTTATCTACTGCTCCTTTAAGCATATTATGCATTGGAACAATAGCCTTAAGGGTCTTCATGGTGCTGTTTAAATAGCAGTAAAACACATGGAAAGCGGCAAGAAATTCCTGAATGCTCAGATGAATGAAACTGTAGATTTTCCTCTGATGAATCAAAGATTCCTTCTTAAAGATCTCAGTGCAAATCCCAGAATACACTGAGGCATCAGTGACATCTATACCGCTCTCAATTAGGTCCTCCTCATAGAACATCACATTGCCCTTCATCAGCTGTTTGAAAGCCAGCTCAGCAAGTTTCACAATCACTTCTCTGTTGGACTGAAGGAGTTTCTGTGGATCTCTGTCTTCAGACCTCTGGTTCCTCATATTGATCTGAATTAGCAGGAAGTGGATGTACATTTCAGTCAGCGTTTGAGGGATTTCTGCACTACATTCTTCCAGGAGCTTCTGAAGCACAGCAGATGAGATCCAGCAGAAGACGGGGATGTGGCACATGATGTGGAGGCTTCTTGCTCTTCTGATGTGTGAGATGATTCTGCTGGCTTGATGCTGGTCCCTGATTCTCTTCCTGAAGTATTCCTCCTTCTGAGGGTCAGTGAATCCCTGAATTTCTGTCAGACGGTTCATATATTCAGAGGGGATCTGATTGGCTGCTGCTGATCTGGAGGTGATCCAGATTAGAGCAGAGGGAAGCAGCTCTCCTTTAATTAAGTTTGACATCAACATACCCACTGATGAAGTCTCAGTTACGTCACAAACTTTCTGAGCATCTGAAAACCTCAGTGTGATTCTGCTTTCATCCAGACCATCAAGGATGAACACAACTTTAGACTCCTCATAAATCTTTGAGTCCAGATCTTTAAGTTCAGGATGAAAGTCCAGCAGAAGTTTGTGAAGACTGTACTGATGATCTCTAAGTTCAGCTCTCGAAATGGAAGCACAAACATGAAATCTACATCCTGATTAACTTTTCCTTCTGCCCAATCTAGAATAAACTTCTGCACACAGACCGTTTTTCCGATACCAGCAATGCCTTTCGTAAGAACAGTCTTGATCTGGTTTTTCTTCCTCTTCTTCTTCTCCATCTCTTCACTTCCTGGTTCAGGTGAGGCTTTAAATATGTCATTGCAGTTGATTGGAATGTCTTGCCAGTGTTGTGCTCTGGTTGTTTTCTCCATCTGTAAAACTTCATGTTCTGCATTCACTCCTTCAGTCTCTCCCTCTATGATGTAGAGCTGTGTGTAGATCCTGTTCAGGAGGGCTTCATTCTCTTGGAGATTGGGTCCTTCAAATAATCTTTCATAACTTTTTTTTCACATTGATTTTGTACTGGTCTTTGATATACTGCTGGTCTCCGTTCCCTAGAATTTGTCTCTGCTGGATTGCTTCACTTTTTTCCTTTCTGAATTGAGTGTGATAACGGTATGTAGAGGATGGCAAATATATGACTGGCTCATGTATCTCCTTCCTGTTTTAATGAAAGAGAAAACGTCACACAATGACAGTGACTGCAGTAGCCATTATAGTCAGAGACAAGAAAATAATAGTTCCCAGATATGATTTTATAGCATATGCAAGTGTGTGTATATTTAATGTTACTTAAATGAGTCTTTTTAATCACATATGAAATTACATAGTGTAATAGTGAATTTACAATCATGTTAAAACTAACAGAAGGTCAGAGGTCACTGGCCCATCACTGAATTCAAATGGGTGATGCATGGATGTGTTACTCTTCGCTGACATACAGCTGGGTTCTGGAGACTCTGATCTCTGTCTCTTGCTGATACTGAAATAAAAAGACATTTTACAGCACCAACTAAACTCTGTATACGCCATCAATATACATTTACTCATTGTTGACAATGTATTTTGGGTTCTTTGGATAAAAGTATGGGCATGCAAAACCACTGTATTACCTGTTGTCAGAGGCTGCTGTATCTCTCAGTTCAAGGAGATGATTCATCAAAGACTGATCACTCTTTAATGATTTACAGCTCGATTCAGGAGATGGAAAACTCATTTTAAAGTCAGTGTCCTCTATTTCTTGTTTCCTAAAATAGTTTGTTTTATGCATTAAAGGATACTGTAGTGCAAAATGCTTTAACATATTATATAATGAAGTACATAATAAACCCTTGAACTAAAGAGTGTTTGACTGTTAGATGTAATTTCTGTTCTATTTCTTGTTATCAGTCTTTACAGATATGTTGTTTATTTAGTCGTACATGGGAAACAAATGACTGAACTCAATTTTGTATTCAGTTTCACATGACTTTGTCCAAACCACACAAAGAGGAACTGATTGTTACGAAGAACATATATGTTGAGAGACGGTGAAGGCATTATAAAAGATTATAAGATATTTACCAAGTTTCAATCTTCACTTTCTGGTAAGTTTTAAATTACACTAATAAATAACAATAATATAAACTATAAAGTATTATAAATTTAACACCAGCTAGAGAAGTATAAAAAATAAATAATCTGAAATTTTATTGAAACTACTGTATAACTGTTAAGTAAAATAAAAATATTGTTATATCAATTTGTGTACAGGTGCATCTAGACAATCAGTTTCCAGGTGTCCTATTTTCACAAATTTTGTGCCAAACAATAAACAATTACTAACTGATTAAATGTTAAATGATCACTGTACTTTAAGTATTTACTGTAACCCTTTCTCAATTGATACAGAAATATTTGTATCAGATTTCTAATTATGTTACTGAAAATGTCAATTTAGCATGGTCATGGTTTAAAATCTCTTAAAGACAAAAAATCCAAACAGAAGCTCATTTTATATGACCAAATGATTACGAAGACTACTTACCGTAATATATGTCACCGTTTAAATGGAGTCTTTAAGGTCTGCAACCTCAGAACAGTGCTTCTTTTTTTCACTTTCGTTTTTTTGGGAAATTCCCAAAACATAGGATTATTGACTTTTATATAGTCTTCCCCTAACCTACTCCTAAACCTACAAAAATAATAGTAATAACAATAATAATAATTTATAGCATTTTTGGTTATCCACATCCATAGCATTTTTTAGTTAGTAACTTTTAAACCGTAATAAGAATTTTTTCCCTCTGATTCCTTGGCTTATGCTAAGTCGAATGGAAGATTCAACAATCATAAGGTTTAGTTTTTTGCTATTTTAAATTGTAAGTAAATTCTACTTTATTACTGATCCAAGACAATTCATCCAATTTTCACCCAAATTGTCTGAGATCATCGTCAGACCATACTAGCAAAAAGTTACGGAATTAAAAAAAATAAACGTAACCACTTTCGAATAGCACTATAAACA
Source organism: Enteromius mattozi (assembly GCA_032359235.1). Classification (NCBI taxonomy): domain Eukaryota; kingdom Metazoa; phylum Chordata; class Actinopteri; order Cypriniformes; family Cyprinidae; genus Enteromius; species Enteromius mattozi. The sequence goes on from JAUMHE010000042.1 coordinate 20,610,462, forward strand.
ATTCTATAAAAACCCACAAAAATATGTGAGGCTAAATCTCCACAACGTATTGGCGTATTGACACCAAACCTGGTGTGTTTTATGAAAAGCATGATTTCAGACTCTATTTTCTATAATTTGCTGAACTTCCTGTCCGTCGTTTTGATTCATGCCATTTAGCGCATCAACTAATTTGCTGGCAAAATGCCAAGCTGCATTTAAAAGATGTATCTCTGCTTAGGTTTAACATATGTACACCAAACTTTGTACGTGCCATTGTCACTTCCCACTGACCAGGCTACATCAATTTGGTAACACTGCCACCTATTGGTCAGGAGTAATAAGCTATTCATTAACCTTTAATTATAATATTTCCAGAAAAATCTTGATTTTGATTGTATTCGCCTATTGTAATGAACAATAGTCTCAAAATATATCTTTAGTCATGAAGACAACATACATACCAAATGATTTGTAGGATGTTTTAACTCCTTCTCCACCATTTTAATTTATGTTAAAAACATAGCTTTTCTAACTCCTAATCAACTGTTGGTTCGATTTTCACCAAAATCGAGTCAGATCATCTTCAGAACGTGCTGAAAGACAAAGGCCTTTTCATACAGTGGCGCTACAAATTTTAGGTATGTTGCCAAAATGAATCTGGGGCTGTACTGTATCTTAGCAGAACTTTGACATAATGACAACAAACTTTGTGTGTGCCATTGCCACCTCACACAGAACACACCAAAATTATTTGATTGCAGCACCACCTGTTGGTCAAAAGTGGTAAGCCATTAAGGCCACATTCATGATTTTTCTGCCATTTCAATTATAATCATTCAATCATTGCTGCATGCCACGCTTAGCTCCTCAGTTTGCCTTTGGAGTGCTTGGCCCTGTAATTGCTGCTTGCAGCTATATTTTTAATTCTGACTATAATACCAATTATGGATTCATGTGCTCTTTAAACAGTTTTAAGCTAAACCACAGCCATGGCTAAATAAATATACTCACAGACTCTGTCAGATATGAAGAAAAGCAGAGAGAAAATGGAAGACAGACATGTTACAAGTGTTCTAAAATAAATTGAAGGATGCTATGATTAAATATCGGGCATTTAAAACTTCAAAATTAAATAATTTCTGACATTGTAAGTAAGACATCCAATAATCCAATAAAAAAGTATTATTTAAAACAAATGATACAGTCTTAAATCCCATTATAACTTCTGGTGTTGATGTTTGCTAGATAACATGTAAAAAAGTTTTTTGTTATCAAAATCGATACCCTTAGAACTGCCATTCTGCCCCCTGACTCCATTCCTGAGTATATCATTCCTCCATCGTTAGTACATTACTTAAACGACTTTCCGTGATGACTCACCTCACCAGGTGCACTCACTAACATCAGTGGTGGGAGACCCTCAGAAATTAGTCATGATCTAGTGACTGATTCACGCCCTCACAAAAGAAGTCTGCGAGTTAAAAACCTGACAGATCAGAGCAAGATGCAGTTACTATTGCGAATAGACCTCGGCAATCAGCAACCAATTCAAATTTAATTTGCCGATGTGTTTTATTGATATCAGATACACATAGTGTAATTAACTATAAACTTCACTCTATTCTTCACACAGTTCACCAGCCACTTACTCGCATGTTTTTCGGGAGAAATTGATGAATTTATGTGCTGTAAATCCGACTGACGGGACTCTCTGAACTGCAGCGCGAACAAACATGGCGGCGCCCATCTCATGTTACAGATTACGATCAAGATCCTTTATAAAGGTGTATAAATGACATAACACACTCATTTACATATATTTGTGAATCAGATTGTTCATGACACAGTAAGCAAGTTTGTGAATATTTGAAATAAAAAAGAAAAAGACAAATAAAAGCGATCCATTTGTCTTACAGCGTTATTGTGCTCGCGGTATGTCACGTGACACGTCGCCATGGAAACAGTAAAGGTGAACGTTCAAAATAACGGTCGCCTACAAAAAAACTCACTCTGTGGGGACCGCTGAAATATTACTTCTCTTCATTTACTCCTTTGTGTGGCGTCGTCTGATCCCCACGCTGCAAGAACGCTTCTCAGAGTCCGCGCTGAACGAGCACCTCTCTGAGCACGGGCTGCCTGAGCGCCGCTCCGAGCCCGCGTTGAACGAGCGCCTCTCCGAGTCCACGCTTAATGAATTAATCCAATTCCCCTCGGATTCCGCTCCGCATTTTCACCCAGGTGGGTAGTAGAGCCAGGGTAGTGGGGAGGGTGGGTGGGCTGAGAGAGTCACCACTGCCATGGCTGGCTCCGTATCCTCCACCACCACGGCCGGCCCCAGACCTGCCATGGCCTCCCAAGGCCCCAGACCCGCCCTGAAATCCTTTGTGACTCTGCCCTCTCGGCCTTCAGGGCGCCCTCCCACCCGCCCCTGTCATGTTACTTTGTTTCTTTTTGTTTACAGCGCAGCTTTGTGCCTAGGTGGGAGGGGGAGGTACTGTTACGTGTCTGTCTAGTCTTAGTTTCGTTTTCTAGTCTCCTTGTGTTTATTTCGTTCCCCATGTGTATGCCCTTTTATGGTCTTTCCTGTGTTTATTTGTGATTATTAGTTGATTGATTCCCACCTGTGTTTTCCAGCCGTTTCTAGTTCTGTTGATTTGTTCCTTGTGTATTTAGTTCATGTCCTACTCAGTTTTCCCTGTACATGATTAATGTAGTTTCAATGTCAAGTGTGTGTTGATGCAAGTAAAGTTATGTTCTTCATTTACTCCTTTGTGAAAGTCTCCTGTTTCTACAACCACCGCATGTTACACTGAAAGGGTTTACAACTCTACCTCATAGGCTGTTTATTCAGTATTAATAATAGGCTTAACTTAATTTTTATGAAATAAATGTTTTTGTTTTGTAACAAAATTATATTTGTGTGTGTTATTGGTACACAATCAAATACATAAAAATTATGTCAAAATGTCCACAGTTTTCATGTAAATGCAGTTGCATATATCTTAAGTGAACCTGAACATTCGGGAGAAATATGGATGACAGGTCTTAAAGTGAAAGCAGCTTAACACTGTGTCCTAACTGCACGCAAACTGAAAAGATTCCAGTGACAAGCAATTTGGGTGTATTACAGCCAAATCAAATATTACAGCCAATCAGAAGCGTGTGTGGGCGGGCTCTCTCAACGAAATGAATAGGTTTATAATGTAATTCATAAATATTAAACCTTTTTAACATCAATAAATGTACATACTGAGTGACTGTATAAATATTTTGTATTATAATTTAATTAATTAATGTCTTTCTGGAAGAACTGCCAGGTGACTCATTTCTATGCATAAAAGAGGACAATGGTACAAGCAGGTGCGGACTTACCCATTAGGCAAAGGTAGGCAACTGCCTTGGGCCCCCAAGAGATAAGGGGCCCCCAAAATGCTTTTCACGAGATGTGGTCTTTATTACCAGGACCGTCTGTGTGTCTGAGTTTAACATGCTTCGTGTCTATCCTGCTTGTACAACTGAAAATATTATGCATCTGATACTGACTGCCGCACGAGCGCGAGGTGTCTCGATCTTTCCTTTTCCTTTCCTTTTAACGCCAGTGTAAACGATGATCGTTTTTATTCTAAACGCTGTTTTAAAACGAAAACGCAATGGTGTTAACGGAGCTAGCACTTTAGATCTCTCTTTTCTAGCACTTAGATACAGTTGCTCCTTTGCGCTTAAGAAAGGTAAAAGAAAACAGTTTGACTCCGTGGTATAATGAGCACACTCG
>JAUMHE010000042.1:20643597-20655066 GCA_032359235.1 Enteromius mattozi
GGTCCGGGCGGAACTAATACTCGGGTGATGGTTCCCGCTGATGACGGTCGGAGGGAGCCACAGAGGCCGTTGTAACAATATATATATATATATTTTTTTTTATTATTATTTTTTTTTTTAACCAAATGACTCTACATAATCCTTTATGTATTTATGTAATAGTTAATAATATATATATATATATATATAAATAAATATTATTAACTATTGAGACATCATCTACATTCCTAATTTGTGTATGCAGCTCCAATGGAGAATAAAATGTGTAAAACACTCTTTAGTCAATGCTTCATGCTGATTTCAGTGTCCTGGATTTTTAATCAGATCTTCTTTTTTTTTTTTTTCTAAGAAGGTAAATGACCAGGAGGTGGCAACATTTTCAGTGCATCTGTTTGACTGAATCATCAATGGGTCTGTAAACATTCCTGTTTAGACTGGAGACCTATGTGCTCTTTTGTGATCACTCACAGACACACACACACACACACACAAAACACCGAAGTCAGACTCTGGACTCCTGTTTGCAGATGACCAAACTCTTCAAACACCAGATCAGACACACAGCTCATCTTATTAACCTGGCATGATAAATATGGGTTTCCATTTACAAACCATAAAAAATAAATATACTGTATTAATAAATGTATTAATGTGCATGCAGAGCAGCTATCCATGTTGGCTTATTTTGAGGTCTAGGTGAGTAATAATAAAAAATAATAGCCTACATTAACAAAAAAAAAAAAAACACCCAACTCATGGCTGAGCCCATAGATGTTTTTCATTAGTAGATGTCAGATCTGTGTTATTTTAACCCTGACGTAGACTTTTGTGTTCAAACATAAATTTAAAATAATAATCACCCATCAAAAATGGCTGCTAGTTTATTTCATTTGTTATGGTTTTGTACTTCCATGCAGTTTGCTGCAATGGAACAAACACTTCAGAGCAGTAAAACAGCATCATAGCATCAACATCCTAGAGTTTCTCTCTCTCTCTCTCTCTCTCTCTCTCTCTCTCCCACTCAGAGTTAGATCTCAGACCTACACACTAAACATTTATTTAGGCAATGAATTATTCATCTAAATGAAGACAAGCCCTGTATTGTTTTTATAAAAAGAGAATTATAATTACTGTAGACAAACCCAAATGTTACGCCTACCAGAAGACATTTAGCATTTCAGAATAAACTTCTGTGGTTATTTAATTGCGATAATTAACTGTACATGTTTGACATGTTTAGATGTGAAATAAGATGTTTTTGCAGCAGAAGGTATTCCATGTATGTAGGATTTTTATGTTGTGCACATAATTGCCTCCCACAAAGCCAAACGTGACCCAAAGAAACACAAGAGTTATTGATGCCACACTGAGTGACTGAACCAGATAAGCTCTGTGTGTGTGTGTGATAAAGAGAGAGAGGAGTGTCAAACAGTGATCCAGACAGAAGAAGATCTCCAGTCCATCATGAAGGTTCAGACCGCAGCACTGCTTCTCTTCTCTGTCCTGCACACAGGTGAAACTGCCTCTCTGCATTGCATTCATAATATCAATTAATCTGCACTTAACAGTACAATATTATACATTTTTAATAATAATTATTCAGATTTCAAAAGTTTTGTTTTGAGCATTGAATCTTTGAAAAATGACATTTTTCTATTGCTTTCAGTAGTAGTTTAGTTAAAATATGACTTGTAACACATATTTCAATGGCACTTTATCAGAAAATATGCACAGTGAGTGATTGTTGTGCTTCAAAACTGCTGCTTTATTTATTTGTGTGTTTTTGATCCTAACAGAATACATATAGAGAAAAGCCAGGCTGAAGATTAATTCACTGATTAAATCACTGCAAATCCAGACCAGTGTATTTCTGTTAAACATTCTAGTCCAGCTTTAATGTCAATGAAAACTAATTTTCAAGTGTATTGATAATGATCTTGTGTTCTCAGTTTGTCAATCTTCTGTGTTGTTGCGTTGAGGTTTATTTCTAATCGCTGGAGTGAGTGTTAATCACATCTATTGTAAGATCAGTGGATGAGTATATCTGATTTTTAACCAGGTCACAGCTTTACTTTCTGATAATATGATATGCTCTTTTAAAGTCAGTTTTAAATCAGTTTATTAAATGTGATCAAATCAGAGAGTAACGAGTTACATGTAAAACTGTTACTTAATTTAATTACAAAAAATTGACCTGTGATCTGTTACTGTAAATTACATTTAATTTTTAAAGATTACAAATGAAGTTACATCTGAATATTTTTAATTAAAAAGAGAGATGCTAAATATGAATTTGTTGCTTTGCCTGCAGGGATATGTTTCATTTATTTAATTTTTAAGATTAACTCTTTTTTTTTTTTCATTTCATTTTTCATTTTCTTGTTATGATCTTAAATCTGTATTTAACCTCAGAATCAAAGTAAAAAGATGTGCTTAATAAAGCAGTAAATCCTGTCTAATTTATAACAGCTAAGGGAGTTTTGGGCACGATGCAAAACACATGCCCCTTAACTGTGATAAATTCACTGTAAACCATGGCTTCGCTGGGCTTTTCATATATGTAGCAAGGTTTCACAAAATAAAACAAAGCAAATAAAATTCAATGATATAGACAGTATCCTTCCTCAGCCAAGCAACACACGAATGTAAACAGAGGTGTGTGTTTGTGGAGTATTTTACAACAGCTTTGAACTTGGCTCAACCAATCACAATCAAGAACTGGAACCATCCACTTTATAAGTCTGATTTGTGCATTAAATTAAAGTATTATACAGTAATTTTAATTCAAATGATGAAGGATTCTGAAAGTCTGACAGTCACCGTTGTTGATTTCTACTGTAAGGTTAACCCTGCCTGCTTTAAATGTTTAAAAATGATTAAAAACATTCGAAAAGTAATCAAAAAGCAATCAAATGTAATCAGTTGCATTACTTTAATGAAGTAGTTGAAATAGCTACACTATTTGTTATTACATTAACTTGCAATCTGTAAGCTATTGACCTTTTTTTACAAGTGATTGTCATCCTAAAAGCAGGATGTGAGGAGTTTGGTTTGTTTACCAGAGCAGGACTGAAGGTCAGCGAGAGCGACCGGAGCACTGGGTTCATCTGACACAGCCATATTTGTTTCCACATCTCAAACCTGTCATGAAACTTACAGTCATGTATTCAGTGGTAGGCTGAGGTGATTTTCTGAAGCGTCAGTGTTGTGTGCTCATGGCAGTGTGGAGTCAGAGTCCCGTCCTGTCCATCCGGCCGCGAATGTCTGCTGTTAAACTCGGCGAGACGGTCAGCTTCCATTGCCGCGTGACCAGTGGCTCACAGCCCGTCCAGCTAGAGTGGAAGAGGACCAACAACCAGCCGCTGGGAGGTGTGTTCACTTCAACCCTCTGACAAAAACACATCCCACCCAATCACTCAACACATCAGCCCATTCTCCTGGAAACTAAATACAGAGCAAACGCTGCTCAGACCTCATGTTTTCTAAAGTTTCAGAAGAGACATCTCAACAGATCTCTGTATGTGTTCAGAACTTTTAAAGAGATAGTTCACCCAAAAATGGGGGTCTTTTAGTCACCTTTAAAGCATCCTAGGTGTATGTGACTTTATTCTTTCAGACAAATTCAATCGGAGTTATAATACAAATGGTCCAGACCCCTCCAAGCCTTTGAATGGCTTTAAACGGGTGATAGCGTTACACTTCGGAAGACGTGAAATAACGTGTACGTATTCATAATAAATCATCCCTCATAGGCCCCTTGGGGTGAATATCCAAAAAAGTAAATGGTGAAATATCCATTTAAGATCATGCTAGCAATAAAAAGTTAGAGATCTTAATATAAACTCCAACATTTCCTCCAAGAACAAATGAGTTATGCTACTGTATAAGAGACATCTGAAATAAAGCTGATACTTAAATAAAGCATAGCTCATGAATAAATCAGAAACCCCATATAGTCATTTAGAGCAACATGTGAGCAAAGAAACATCAGCTTCATCAGATTCCTGCTGTAATAGATTCATGTATCATGTTATATTTTGTCACAGATAATGTGAAGCTTGGACCTGATGGTGCCGTGCTGACCATCGCTAGCGTCCGTCTCAGTGACCAGGGCGGGTATCGCTGCATCGCCACCAACGCTCAGGGGAAAGGGACGATCTCTGCTTCTCTGACCATCAGACGTGAGTCCAGCGTCGGTTTATCTGTGTGAAGAGCTTTACCTATCACTGCTCCACCAGCACCAGTCACTGACAAAAAACATTCCTCAGAAAAAAAAACATGAACTCAAAGTAATACTCAAATGAAACGACAATGAAACAAAATAACGTCCAAAAGATTTGCATATAAAAAATACTCTATATGAGTGCATTAAACTGAATAAAACTAACCGAATAAAATCTTGAGTGCATTACATAATTTATGACTGAATTCTTAAATGGATGGTGGTCATGGTTGCCAAGTCCTGGTTTTACCACAGAACTGGGCTACTTTTAAACAGGTTGATTTCCCTCCCCAGGCTTAATGGTTTAACATTTGGCGTAAATGAAATGCTAAATGAAATATTTAATATTTATAACAATAGAGCTGGGTGATATATTTATGTGCATCTCGTCAGTAAAGCCGGATCCTTGATTAGCGGTAAATCTTTTAAAAGTTTTTAAATGGAGTGGGAGTTAATACACAGAGCCACAGATCACTGACAAGCTTCTTAAAACTATACTGGTTTGCAACAGTGACTTTAAAATATCTACTTTAGGTGTGGGACTTGTATATTTGGAGTTTTGATATCTGGCATATGGTCACTGGTCTACGTTGGGTCATTTCTGACCGCCTGTTGGCCTAGATTTGATATGGAGACCTGGCAACCCTAAAGTGGTACAGTATCAAAGTCTATTTGTTGATGCAGAGCCTCCGAAGGTGCGAGTGACACCCGGGCCGCTGTTGGTTACCGCCGGCGACAGCGTGACTCTGGAGTGCAGCGCCACAGGGAAGCCCCGCCCCTCCATCAGCTGGACCAAACAGGGAAGTGATACAGCGCTTGTTTCCACGACAACAGACGCTACAGCTTCACTACAGGTGCTTTAGGATTGGCTGATTCACTGGTTTCTGCCTGATTCGTGCGACTCAACATTACCTGTTTCTCCCTCTCGCCCGCCCAAGGTGACAGTGATGTCAGCAGAGGATGTTGGAATTTTTGTGTGCCATGCTCAGAGCAGGGAGGGGCTTGCTGAGGGGCGGGTGGAGCTTAGGCTGGAGGGCGGAGCGTTTCCTCAGGCCTCGGTTACAGCAACAGATCTGACAGCCACAGAGGGTCAGAGCATCACCATGCACTGCCACGCCACAGGTAAACACACACACACACACACAATGTAAGTTTTTCAATAGAAGCATACGTGATATCTGTCACATCTGATTTTGTAAACAGCACAAATTTATCTGTGAGTGAACAACTTTGTTTTAGCCAATCAGAAACATGTTCAGGTATGATGATATCGGATTGGATGGCGTGTTTTTTGGGGGTGGGGTTAGCTGCAGAGCTTACAGCAGTCCGTTCATTTACTGTTTAGTGTGATTAACACAACTCTGTAATTAACTGTATCTGATTATTATTTCTCTTTACTGTTCCTAGGTTCACCCACTCCAGTCATCTCCTGGTCGAAGCTGCGGGCGCCGTTGCCGTGGCAACACAAAGTGAACGGCGGGAGTCTGACGCTCAATAACGTGGGTCGACAGGACTCAGGTACAGCTGCTCCGCGAGTGTGTAAAACCATGTCTAATATTACCGCATACTCGACTGACTGGTGTGTCTCTGTGCGTCAGGACAGTACATCTGTAACGCCACCAACTCCCAGGGCTTCAGCGAGGCCTACGTGCAGCTGGAGGTGGACTGTGAGTGACAGAAACACACTCTTATCTCTGCTGACCTTGTCGGTGCAGACAGACGTTTACATTTGAGTCAGATTTGTGCGCCGGTCACAGGTCAGTGTTTAAAGTTGACTTCGTCAGGCTGATACTGTAGGACATCAGAGTCAGCTGCGGTCACTGGACTTCGCTCATATTCTGGGAACATAAATACATGGGAAACTGAAAAAGAACAGCAAAAGACATCAGGGGGAGTTTAGCTTCAGATAAAGGCAGAAGAGTATAACTGCGTTCGATAGCATTATTAAACTCAGACTAAAGCAATCACTCAAAGCCAAAGAGGGCATGTGGTCACATTTCACCAAAAAAATAATAAATAAATAAATAAATAAAATATAAGACAGTTTTAAGACATTGGGACATTATTTTTTTATGACAATTAAACAATGCAGTAAAATTATTCAAAACACTAGATTTAAATACTAAATTAAAAATACACATTAGTGTTAGTATTATTAATTAATGTACATATTTTAACACATTTTAAACTTTTTAAATACATTTATATATTGTTATAACTATTTATCATAGTCTCTGACAATGCAAAATGTTAAATAATTACTTATTGAATTTACTTTTATAAATAAATGAACCATTTAATAAATAGTTTAAATAGTTGAATACAACTGGTTTAAAAATACATAATGTTATTTTATTTATGTATTTTCATGAAAATCAAATAATACAGTTTACATAATAAAATACATACATTAATGAAAATTACATAAATGCACCTGATTTAAAAAAAATTACAAAAATACAAGCTAAAAATGCCGTTGTGATAATTAAACAATACAGAAAAAATATACTTTAATACATACTTTAATTATGTAGCAAATACATAATGTATACAATAAAAAATACATTATTTTGATTATTATTTTGTGTAATTTTTATGAATACAGTAAAGAACTACATTACAGTAAATGATACTGTTTATAAAATGTTATAATATTAGAGCAACGGAAATTAGATTTCTATTTATTTGCCCAAAATAATGCAACTTCCCTCTTTACTGTATTTTGCGGTGAGATGACATGTATGAGATTAGATCCCAGCTGACAGTGAAACACTTTTACAACAGCTAATGGGGCAGATCATTTTGCATTAACTTTTCAATTTTGTGCAATATAATTTTAGTTGTTTTTTTTTTTTAATCCGTGACCATTGTTTGTTATTCTGAAAAGTTTGCTTTCAACTTTAAATCTTGTGCAATATATTTGCACTTGTCAGATTTTGAAATACTGCAATACAAATCTGATCCCATTGACATGTTCTCGACAGTTCTCATAAGATGAACTTATAGCACCTGTTCCTCATATGCAGTGTGTGCATGACCCGTCTGCTCTCGTCCTCAGCGCCTCCGTACGCCACCACACTGACGGATGAGACCATGGCTCGGCCCGGTGACGCCTTGCGCCTTCAGTGTCTCGCTCACGGCACTCATCCAATCCGCTTCCGCTGGACGCGTGTGGGCGGAGCCTCCATGTCGCCGGGGGCAGAGACCACCAAAGACGGCCAACTGAAGATCGCGCGGCTGAAAGTAACAGACAGCGGCACGTATAAGTGTGTGGCGACCAATCACGTGGGCTCCAGTGAAGCGCTGACAAAAGTCACTGTGAGAGGTGAGTCAAACTTTCAGGTGGTATAATACACGTGTTTCCCCAGGGTTCGTCCAGTAAAAGTGTCATTCCAGGGGATAGATATCACGCTAACCATGGCCATTAGCTGAAGCATTAGCAGTTACGCTTTTTGGAATAAAGGATGCAGGCAAATGTAGAACAAACACTTTGGAAATCACTAGCACTCCATTAAGTGGTTAAAATAATAGTGTTTATGTCATTAAATCTCTCTCTGCTTTTACCTCCCAACAGCTTAAACACAGATTGTACAAATCTACCCTTTAATTATGAGGACATAGAGACTTCAGACCTACAAGACCATGAAGCTCAGAGATTAAACAAACGTCAAGTTTTGATATGGTGTTCAGAACATCGGAAAAAGTCTTTAATTTTTTCTTTATTCTGCTATTTTAAATATTTCTGAAATGGGACAATAGAAAAATGCTCTCACTTTGGCATTCAAGTCAAATACATAATAAAAGAGTTGTGTGAATTAATGTGTGATTGTCTTCCATTGAATTTCCACAATATTCATTACCAAAATAAATAAATAAATACACTGAATGGAGTGAACATGTTTTTATACTGTAACTCCCCACGAGTCTGTAATAATTTATTTTCAAGCGTTTAAATATCATTTGTTAACTTAATATTCTGAACAATGCCGTTAAAGCACAAGATTGACATTGTATAATATATAATTTAAAGAAAAAAAAAAGAATTTTAAAAGATCTTGGTCACTTGTGTTAGTATTTTCTGTATGGTGAATGGCATGTAGTGCACAATGTAGGTGACAGGGACCGGTTCAGGCTGCTGTATAAAGCCCTCTTCAGTGTCAAAATATCATGGGAAATTTGGATTCTTAGTTAAATTCTGTTATTAATCAAACACGTAAGACGTTCATTCACCTTCAGAAAAACAAATTAAGATAGTTTTGATTAAATCTGAAGGCTCTCTCACTGACAGCAAGGGAAATACCAGGTTCAAGGTCCAGAAAATTACCAAGATGATTGACAAAGTAGTCCATCTGACATCAGTGGTTTAACCATAATGTTACGAAGCTGTAAGAAGACTTTTTTGCATCAATAAAGGCAACGTCAAAGTTCAGCCTCATCACACTGGATCTGGGTCAACGCTTGCATCACAGTACTGTCGTGAACGTGCATCCAATGACAGCAGAGACCATGTTTTCTTTTCGCAAAAAAAAAAAATTCTCACAGCTTCGTAACATTATGGTTGATATCCCATGATGTTGCTACTTTGTCGATAATCTTGGTACTTTTTTTGGACTATGAATGTGTTCCCTTGCTGTCAATGGGAGGGTCAGAGAGCCCTTAGATTTGATCAAAAATATGTTTTGAAGATGAAAGAACGTTTAACAGGTTTGGAACAACATGGGGGTAAGTAATAAATGACAGAATTTTCCTTTTGAGTGAACTAACCCTTTAATATTCCTCAGTATTTTAGCCAAGAGACATGAAGTGATAATCTGACTTGCACGTATAGCATGATGTTGCCTCCTTCTGATCACAGAGGAGTGTTGCTCATATGAGAATTCAGACAAGTCAGCTCAAGCAGATCACACCATGAAACCAATCAAATATGCGGTTTACCTCTCATTGACTTTGGAGAGACTTCACCTTAAATGCAAACAGCAGCTTTCATGTCCTCACGTAAGAAGAGGTTGTTAGTGAAGATGAAGATGAATTATAAAGAGGCAAATAGGTGCGGAGAGTGCGTCCAAGACAATGTTTCAGGCATTAGGGTTTCAGGGATTGTTCACCCAAAAATTAAAATTCTGTTATTAATTACTCACCCTTATGCCTTTTCAAACCCATAAGACTTCTGTTCATCTTTGGAACGCAAATGAAGATATACAGTAGGCCTATTTGATGCATTCTGAGAGCTCCATAGACAGATCAAGGTCCAGAAACATAGCAAGGACATCAGTAAAATTATCAATTATTTGCCTCCTCCGCATCACCCTAGCACTATTTTAAAGAGTACCAACTTAATGTAAACGGCGTATCCTGTTCTGTGTCTGAAGAGAATTGGAAGAACATGAGGGTGAGTAATTAATGACAGAATCTTCATTTTTGGGTGAACTATCCCTCTAACGTAAGCTAGTATAGTTTGCTGCCTTCACATGGCCAGTCAATAATGTCGCTGACTTTTAGTTTAAATCATTATAGTTTTATAGGCATAGGCTATACATTTATACCATGAGTTCTGACTGAATGTGTCTGGAATAGTGTTAAAACAATGAACTAACAATTTGATAAAAAATGCAACTTGCAACAAATACAACTTTAATGGAACCTTAACAAAACAAAAATGCTGAAATCTACTTTTACTGAGAAGAAAAAATTAACCTCAGTAGACAGAAAAGTGCCCAAGTAAACATCAAAATATAAGTCACCTTTAATTCATTTAGATATTAAGCTGCTCTGTAACGCTCAACGCTTCTCTGTAAAACTTAAATCATTTAAACCATCCATCAGAGCGATATGAGAAAGCATTTCAGAACGTCATAAAGCAATATGATACAAATTCAAGTAACCGACCTGAAAATGCTTTAGAAAACAGTCAGGGCCGAGTACCCAAACAAATTTGTAGCCAATCAGCAGTAAGGGGTGTGTTTATTAATGATGTGGAGGAGACAGTGTTCAGTGAACAGCCGAGCCGAGCGACAGAAAGATACAAAACAAAAGAGGAAAAAGTCTGCGGAACGACAAAGGCAAGAAGTAGGACCCATGCAAATATCGGATCAGCTTTCCAGCACTGGAGAGAAGTCTAGGAGCAGAAGGCCTGTGATCAGACGCCGTTGCTTTGGTTCTCAATATGTGAGTAACATTGTGTCTACACACAGTACTGATCAAAATACTACCTCTCCTGTGACTCATGGTTTGTCTGTATGTGTATTCAGAGCCAGTGAGCAATAGACATTCATAATAATAAAAAACTGCATTAATGTGCAATAAAATAGTTGTTGGCGTTAATCAATTAATTAAATTAATTAATAACAACTTAGATGTCCATCTAGTTTTGATGCTTGCAAATGCTTTCTTCATGGAAATAAAAATATTAAAAATCAAATATTTCAACTGAGATGTTTTGTGTATTTATTTTTGTGGCAGGCAGGTATAATGTACATCCATATGAACAAAATGACTCACACTGTGTGTAATACTGTACAAATATTGTTACTGTCTTACATCACATGGCATGAATGATTGCTGGAATAAAATCTTTAGTAACAGATCAAGACATGAAAAGTCACTCAGATGATTCTGGAGCAGTTTTTTCTTTAGTGTGTTTGTTCTGGTGGGTCTGAAAACTACCTAAATAAGTGAATCTCTCTCCGCAGATGGAGCAGGAGTAAGGTTTCTCTCCTGTATGAACTCGCTGATGGACCTTCAGGATGTCTGATCGAGCAAACGTCTTGTCACACTGAGAGCATTTAAACGGTCGTTCTCCAGTATGAATCTTCTTGTGGTTATGAAAAGTACCGTGTTTAATGAAACTCTTCCCGCAGACGCTGCAGTGATACGGTTTCTCTCCTGTGTGAATCCTCTTATGGTTTTTGAAATGACCTATACCAGAAAAGCTCTTCCCGCAGTAGGAGCACAGATACGGTTTCTCTCCGGTGTGAATCCTCTCGTGACAAATCAGACCTGAACTTTGACGGAATCGTCTGTCACAGTGTTTGCACTGAAACGGTTTCTCATCAGAGTGGATTTTCTGGTGTGACCTTAGAGAGCTTAAGTGTGTGAAGGTTGTCCCACATTCACTGCACTGATACGGCTTCTCATTGGTGTGAATACGCATATGTTTCGTCAGATGAGGACCATGATTGAATCTCTTCTCACAGTAAGGACACTTGTAAGGTCTTTCTCCCGTGTGGATTCGCTTATGAGCAACGAGA
>JAUMHE010000042.1:20678211-20690144 GCA_032359235.1 Enteromius mattozi
GGTAGAATTGCCTCTCTTTCTAGTCTCTGTGCACAGCCAGCATAGACTGCTCTGTCAGCTTCAGGAATCAGTCCTCCCATACATAATATCTCTTCAATCTTTGCAACTTTAGAGATCTTATCTGTGTACTAACTGCTTGTTACACTCCAAAGAGAAAGAAAAATGTATATCATATGACCCCTTTAAGCTTCTATTTCTGAGACTAAATTTGGACTGTATCTTCTCCCATAGTTTTTAAGTTACAACCACCAAGCTCAGGTTGGTGATTTAGACTGGTGTGACTGGTTTTTCTGATCTAACTTACAGTTTTTGTAAACGGGACAGTCAGAAGTGCAAAAAAACACTTTTCATTGAGGGGGTGAAAACTTTTGCACAGCAGGACACGTAGTATTTAAGAGTCTTCATGTCTATTTAAGTAACAAACGTTACTCATCTAGTTGTGCCGTTATTCTCTGTTTGTCTCTCAGGTAGGGTGTGGGATTGTGGCCAGTCTGCTTCATTTCTTCTTCTTGTCTGCGTTCTGCTGGATGCTGCTGGAGGGGGTTCAGCTCTACAGGATGGTTGTGCTGGTGTTTCACACCACATTAAAACATCTCTACATGTATTTGGTGGGATACGGAGTCCCACTCGTCATCATCATCATCTCTGCCATCGCCTTCCCAACGGGATACGGCACCGATAGACAGTGAGTGTGTGTAAATTTGCGTGAAGAGCTGTTTGTGTTTCAGCTTTTCTTGCGGGTCTCTAAATCAGTGTTATGTCAGTGGTTTCCAGCTGTTTGATGGTTATTTTGTGTGTTTCTGTTCCAGCTGTTGGCTTTCTCTTGACCGTTATTTCATATGGAGTTTCTTTGGGCCAGTCTGCATCATCGTCGTCCTCAATAGCTTTGTCTTCATCATCACTGTGTGGAAACTGGCCGAAAAGTTCTCCAGTATCAATCCAGACCTCTCCAAACTCCGCAACATAAGGTGAGTGTTTATTATACGAGTCCAAAATAGGTTCAGTCATTGAGTCTAACCCCTTTCTGGTGACTTTCAGGGGGTTTACGGTTACCGCCGTGGCTCAGATGTGTGTTCTTGGAGGGATGTGGGTTTTCGGCTGCTTCCTCTTCCAGGAAGAAGGAACTCAAGTTGTGCTGTACCTCTTCACCATCTTAAACAGCCTACAGGGGGCGCTCATCTTCTTCATGCACTGCCTCCTATCCAAAAAGGTATTTAAAACGCACACAAACGGAAAACACCATTATGATCTGGACGCAAGCTAAACTGTCAAACATACAGACTTCCGGCTCCCTAAAAGCATGTTTATGGTATACTGCCCATGTTTTATGTCGCCCCCTTCAGGTCAGAGATGAGTACCGCAAGCTGATTAGTAGAATCTGCTCACCTGAGAAGAAATATTCAGAATTCAGCACCAATCAGTCCAGCAACAGTCAGGTAAATTTACATGTTACCTTTTACTTTAATGGTTTTGGAAATGTTAAAGGGTTAGTTCACCCCAAAATGAAATTCTGTCATTAATTACTCACCCTCATGTCGTTCCAAACCTGTTCTGTCGAACACAAAGGGAGATTTTCTGAAGAAAGTTTGTAACCAGGCTGTTTTGGTCACCATTTGATTTTTTCCCCTACAATGGAAGTCAATGGTGACCAAAACAGTCTGGTTACAAACTTTCTTCAAAATATCTTTCTTTGTGTCTCAGCGCATTGTTAAATAATTGTGAGTAGCTGCTGATTAAATAAACTTTTTTCCCAGTTTTTGTTTAAATAAAAGCTATAATTTCAGTTTCAGTGTTCATAAATGTTTTTCAGAGCATCACTAGAATGTGTTTCTGCTTTTAAACGTGTCTTTTGACCTTTACAGCAACCTCTACGGAGCAATCAGACCACAGGAGAGTCCAAGATATAGAGCGGCTGTCAGTCCTGGAAGACACATGTTGGCATGACGTCTCACAGAGCTTAAATTCTGCGGCACACGGGACTCCTCGCCATTGAGAAGATCTGTAACTGCTTTCTATCTCTCTGTTAAGCAAGAATTCCAGGTCTCGACTGATCACATGACCTAGATTCAAAACATTTCAGCTAAAACAGATAAATCAATAAAATCTGTAGGGCCGTTTACTTTCTCTAGTGGACTTTGGAGGCACTTTAGCTGTTATTTTTCAAGCCTTTAGTGGATGGAGATCGTCTTTTGTTACATATAAAAGGCAGCTTTTATTTGCTTATATATGAAAATGTTGTGAAGATATTTGAAGAACTCTTCTCCAATCTGCTTTATGAAGGAGGTTGTGTTCTCTAAAGCCTTAATTAATTATCATTCACAAACCATCCTGCTTTTACAGTCTGCACTTACATGCCACTTTACGTCTTTAAGCTGTTGGGAAATTTGACCTCTATTTATGTGAGCAACAGATGAGAGGTACTTTAGATTCATAAAGCTATTTAAACCGCATTGCACAGAGCAGGTGACAAAAACAGATGTAAGTAATACTGTTCCTAATACTATAATATAGTGGAGAGATAAACACATTGCGATTTTTATGATGTGTCCAAGGAGTTTTCTCATATGGATAAAGTGAACCTTTAAATTCAGCTTCCTAAAGCCCTAAGTATCCTTTGGTCTTTACACATTACGCAAGTGAGTGATGGGAGAAAACGATTGACTGTTCTGAAGCGCTAGAAACAGCTGGTCAGTACAGTGTAAATGCAATGAAAACTCGGGCTAAACAAACATGAACTGTTTTTGAAGGAATAATCTATTAAATGCAATTAGCTAATCACCTAATAACCAAAACCAACTACTATAATTCCTTTTAATTATACAAACGTCATAGACACAAGCTCAGTGGTTCTTAACGTCCTCCTCGGAGCCGTTATTACGATGTTGGATTTTCACATTTTTATTTAATTTATGAAGGTGATGTAAACTGAGGAATTATTCTGTTATAATTATACAATAATATAATATTTTGTTTGTGTAACTTTGTGTGTAGTTTTATTGTACATTACAAAAAAATAATAATTTTATTAATTTCAACAACTCTACAGACGCTGCATATCTTTAGTCTTTGGCTATGTCCCACAGGTTTTTCCCACTGACACACCCCCAGCTCAGAAACTCAGGGCTTAATGAGAAATTTGAGTAACAATGACTTTGTGTTGGCGTTCATGTGCTTTCAACTCATAAAGACGATTTATCCGACATGACTTGAACGCACCATCCATGAATCGGCAACCACTGAAATTTCGAAACATTTACAAACAGATGTAACAGACCAAAGCTGAGTTTACTGAAATCATGCAACTCTGGCAGTTTGATACACGCTCTGAACCACTGTTTCGAAACAAATTATTTGCAAACGTTTCAGTAATTCATTAAGCAGTGTTTCCAAAGTGGCCACCACTAACAGTCTGTGTACTGTAAATTACGTTATTATACAATAACAAACTACCGGACGTGCAACAACAGACTTTCGTATTGACAAGTGTTTTTAAAGAGTACAGAGAACTTTTTTGGTTGTCTGGAAAAAAATAGCTTTGATGGCACAAATTTGCATCGGCTGCCTTTGCTCGCACACGTTTTCTCTCGCATGAAAACTAAAGCATACTTTGGGCTTAAGTGTTTCCATTTTGAGATAAATATGATTTTGTAAGACAATAAGTCTAATGCTAAAGTTTTAAACTGCTTGCTTCTGAAACACAGTTGTTGTGACTAGCTCTCTATTGTATGTGTAATGAAATATGATAAGAAACAAAATTTTATTTTACATTTTACACAGTTTTTGTATCTTTTGTAGAATACAAGTTTTTTGCTGTTACTTTTGTACTTGAATCAAGGGTATTTTTGTTCCTGATGTGGTACTGCCATGTTTTTTAAACAAATATTAAATAACTGCTAAGAGAAGCTATGGATGATTTCTGTTTTGTGTTCCCATGAATAGCCTTGCCAAAATCACCATAAACACACATTTTACTTCTATATCATACATCCATCTGCACATTAAAGTAAAGAGTAAAGAACAGCTGCCACAAAAACACTTTTCCATCCAGAAGATACATTTCTACCCAGGAAATATCTTCCCTTACATGGCAGCAAAAATGATAATATAGAGCTAATAACGTTCTGAGAAAAGATCTTTCTTGATAAAGTGAAGTAATTCCAATGAAAACTATTCCAGCAAATGTTCTCTTATTGTTGCCTTTTGTTTGCACTTTACGGGTAATCATCAGAATGTATTTTCTGGTGTGACTTTAAACAACTTGAATCCTTGGAAGGGATAGTTTACCCAAGAAATAAATTTCTGTCATTAATTACTCACCCTCATGTGGTCCTAAACCCATAAGACATTCATTCATCTTCAGAACACTAATTGCAATATTTTTGATTAAATCCGAGAGATTCCAGACCCTGCATACACAGCAAGGGAACTGAGGAAATTGTTAAAATAGTGAAAGTTACGAGCTATGAGAATATGTTTGTGAGTGAATAAAACAAAATAACGCCTTGCTGAATAACCTGTGCCTGTCCCGCACAGCTCAGTTTTGATTCCGGTCAAAACCTAAAACTAAATATATGCTGTATCATGACTAAGCTGTGGCTGAGTTTGTGTTTGTGTTAGAGTAGCGACCACAAAACAAACAAACATCCAAACAAACAAAAAGCCCAAAAGATTTAATTCTGCCCAGTAAATATCTTACCTTACATTGAGGCACGAATGCTCTGGGAAAACAGAGATTAAATGGAAAACTTACAGCAATGCATGAAAGAAAAGCCATTCAAAAACGCAAGAAAATTTGTTAGACACTTTACTATCCCATGAAGCCACCGGAGCGAAAATATGAATGGATTTGAACTGATACAACTGACTCTGGTAGGTTACTAGAGAGTAATAACTTGGCAGATGTAGTACATCCTCATTTCATTGACACTATTATTCATATTATAACAGAACATCCTTGTTTTAACAGTCACTGAGCTAATTCAAATTCAAATGTACTCTCAGTAGGCAATTTCATATGCAGCTCCTGTGAGGTGTTCCCAGTCTGCAGTGGTCAGTATCTATTTGTAACGAGGATCCAACAAGACGATGAAAGATCCAGGGTGCCACGGCGGAGCAGGGAGTTCCTGGGCGGCCTTCTTGGCCGTGACCAGACAGACTGGGATTTCATGGGTGGCCTCCATAGCTGTGACTGGGTCTCCATGGTTGGGCGCCATTACCTCGGTAGGTTCTACAGCCGAAGCCAACACCTCTGGAGGTTTTACAGTAAATGCTGCCACCTGTGGAGGATCTACAGCATAAGCTGACACCTCTGGAGGTTCTGCAGTGTACACCACCACCCCTGGAGGCACTTGAGCAGACTCATGGACAGGTGAGGCCACACACACACATGATGGCTACCCCCATGACTGGAAGCACAGAGTTCAGGGGAACTGTCTCTGTGGTAACCAGTGCTGAGGCCCTATTGGGATGCCAGCTGCTCGCACTGACATCAGGGGTGGGTCCATTATACTGACTTTATACTATAGCCCCCTCCAGGCTTGACGTGGGCAGACTCTGGAATGGTGGCCATGTCGTGACGAGGCTCTGGACGATCAGCTGAGACCTGAGGAGACTCTGGAAGATCAGCAAAGATGTGACGAGCATTTTGCCAAGATTCTCTTGAGTGGCAGCCATCTTGCTATGAGCCTATAGGCAGGTACCCAGCAATCTTGTCAAGAGACTCTTGTGTAGCAGCCAACCGAAGCTCAGGCATGATGTTAGCAGACCCAGGCATGACGTGAGCAAATTCTGGCTTGGCAGACATGAAATCAAGCTTGGAATTAGTAGACATGACATGAATGAAGTTGGACTTAACTGGCCGGACTTGAGAAGGTCCTGGAGCAGCAGGCATGACGTGTGCAGGCTTTGGCTTGGGAGAGATGACGTGCATCCGTAGACTCTGACGTGACATGAATAATGGCAGACATAACATGCAGACACATTGGTGTGGTGGATACAGGAGGATAGCCAGTTTCCTCAGCAGCTATCCCCACAGTAAATGGTGAACCAGTCAACAGCAAATCACAGTCAATGTCCTTTTCAAGAGTCCAGTGTTGGTGATATGTCCTTACTTAGTCCTTCAAGAATCTCTATTGAAAAATCTGCTTGATAAGAAAGTTCACAGAAATCAGCCACATACTCCTCAATGGATGGAGGTGAACTAGGCATGATGCTGGATCCATGGTGACCTGGTGTTTTAAAAAACTGCTGGATCTGTTTGGTAGGCAAAGTATTCTGTAACAAGGACTCAACAAGACGATGAAAGATCCAAGTGCTAGCTTTATTAAAACACAGCGTGGTCAAACAGGCAAGGTCCAAACACCAGCAAACAGTGATATCCAAGGGTGAGACAGAAGCATAATCCAGAAACATGCAATGGTCAGGGCAGGCAACAAAACATTCACAAAAACAAAGTCCGAGAGAGTAGTCCAAAGTATCAAACAAAACTATAGACAATGAAAACAAGGCAACGACAATGAACATGAAACAAGACTTGGCAAAACTATGAAAACACTTGGTAGCGTCCACAACAGCAAAGCAATACTTTGCATCTTTTGTTTGGCATTGCCCAGCTTAAATGGCCACCAAACAGGAAGTTACCAGAGAGGAAGTAGAGTGAGCATTAATCGAGGTGAGAGCTCCATCTGCTTGCTTGGCGTTACACTATTAAAGGAATAGTTCACCTAAAAATATTTTACTCACCCCCAAGCCATCCTAGGTGCATACGACTTTCTTATTTCAGACAAACACAGAGTTTTTTAAAAATTTATCCTGGCTCTTCCAAGCTTGGTAATGCTGGTGGATAGTAGGTCCCACCTCTCAACTTACAGCACTTACAGGATCTGCTGCTAACATCTTGTTGTAGAACTTCTTATGAGTAAAATAATTGTGAAGACTGAAAATGAAAAGCCAAATGGAAGTTGCCGTTGTCTTGCTTTTATTTTCTGCAGAAAATGGTCTGGATTACACACAGCTGGCTGTGAGCAAAGAGATAAAGGGCGCGGCTCACAGACCAGAGATTTTATAATCAAAAGTATACATTTCAAAGTAACAAAATCCACATCTAGCCAACGAAAATGATTTGAAGCACATCACCCCATGGTGCTACTTGCATACTGTTGATGTCTGGTTCTTTCACTCTTACACAATATCTGAATCACTGTATTCTACTTAGGAGTAAGAACTATCGATCACACTAACACTTTATAAAATAATTGATTAGAAAACATGTGACTTAAATGTATTTAAATGCATTCTAAGTGAGATTAATATAATCAATATGTTGTATGTAATTAGTAAATTTCAACCATTCATTGATTACTTCAGTTAATACTAAACAATAAAAGATAAATGGCCTTATAGTTAACATCAAGTGTGTAAATTCACTAGGATTCAAAACACACCATCACTTTCATAAGGGTTAAAAAAAAATTCAAGCATTCTTGGCACGTAAGCAAACTAATAAGAAAAATCAAAAAGAAGCATTTAATCATAAATGTAAATCTGGTACCATGGTCAAACAGAAGAAGCTTTCTTCACTTTTCTTTCTGGTTGCATTATCTCGGATCACGGAAAATGACCTCTTATAAACAATTGCTTACTTATTCATCTTCTTCACTTGAAGTGCTACCGGTGTCAAATTTTAGCATCTCATTAGATTCATGATTCACATCAGAAAGACTCAGGTTACCCTTGCCACCGCTCCAGATATTATACATTACCATCTGATGGGTTTAATGGTTGAATTCACAGCTCTCCTAGTCATACTTATCACACAGGGCCACATGCATACCAAAAAGACAATCATAGACAGTGCTGAGAGAGCGATTAACCCAATGTATTCTGCTTTCTGCAACAAACCCTTAAACCAGTCCCACCCCTATACATCATCAGCACTGATTTCTCTTGCCCTCAATCTGTTTATTGCTTCAGTCATGTTCCGGATACCTTGATCTATCACATGACCATCGGCATCATTTTCTGGAATAAATATACAACATGCAGTCCCCACAATTGCACGCACACCCCCAGACGATGCGGTAATCTGGTCTAGGACAAGTCGGCTTTGTAGTGCAGTCAGCCTCAGCCCTCGTAGCTCCTCCTTGATGCCCTCCATCATCACCTTTGTCTTGCTCATGAAACATATTAGCTCATGCCTTGTCACCTCAACCTCATTCTGAAGGAAAGCAACGCCCAATTATGGAATCAAGGCTTGAAAGAATTTCTCAGCTCCGTTCCACAGTTGATGTTCCTTTGGAACAGGATTGTCTCATCCGATGCTAGACTGCTTGACACGATCTTGCAGGGATGTCACCCTCAAGCCGATTTCCCTTTTCACCCTGGTCAGACGATTGCCTGGTTCTTTGTTGTGAAGCTGTTCAGGCACTCTTATCGCAACTGTTCATCCATACAGTTGAACCATGGCACATTTACCAGTCCAGTGGCGGGGCAGTGAGGTGTACGCTACATGACCGCATAACCAGTATCATTCCTCCACTACGTCATTGTCAGGCACGTAGACTGAACAGGCTTGCTTGCATCTTGCTCTGTCGAAGGAGTTGGTTTCTGAGAGATAACTTCAACCAATCGTATACTGTGGCAGACGTCCTAGTGAGATTGTGATGTTTGGCTTGTTCCATAGACATCGTAGGCACATGTGCCCGGTTTCTTTGGTTATCAAGGTGGACATGTAGAGGTCATCACAGTGACTGACAGGTATGTGCCCCATAAACTCTTGTCCCTCGTCGTTCTGATAACAGGTCTTATTTACAGGCAGTTCCTTCATGGTTGCAACACGCCCGGCCACTCTCTTAACGGTTTTGACCGTCGTCCATTCGGTTGAGTTGACCCACAAGTTGCTGTTCTCAGACATGCCTGCAGCTGTTACAGCAATCGCTGCTAGGTACTTTACCACATCTTTATCAGGATCTTGATAAGCCCACCAGTCACTTAGCCCATTCACCTTGGCAGTGCGGTTGATCAGTCTCCACCACATGTTGTTAGCATAGGGGTGTGGGGGGTCTGGATGACCCAGCCAGTGTTCATCTCCTGTCTTTACTGCTCTAATCTGTCTCAGATGAGTTTGGTTGGTTGGGTCGGTATTGATGATGATATAAAGCTGTCTTTGTCATAAGTGTCATGTCGACTTTTCAAATACATTTGAATAGAAAGGGCCAGGGAAACAGTGAGCAATATCAGAAGGATCATACTTGTCACTATTACCCAAAAACTTGGATCAGAATCTGAGGATGCTTTCAGTTTCCTCACCTTCTTGCTTAATTCAATGCATACATTCATGTCAGATGCTGCCATGTGACGCCTGATAGCTTGGTTGGTTGAAGGAAAATTTGTCCTGTCTCTCTGTTCACCCGTAGTCTGAGATGTGGTTCCTGTTTTTCTACAGTTATGGGCAGAATCTGTCTCCTTGCTGTCATCCATTGGCCTGCACTGACCTCACACAGTGATGTTGCTGCGTGTTCAGCTCCCATACACCACTGTGTGTTTGTTCACCTCAGTCAGCCAGACGTCCCCCTTGGCATGGGGCAGCTGGTCAATCACCTTCTGGTGGCGTTGGAACCTTCCTGCAGTTGCTTGCGTGTACCCACGGAGCCCTCTCTGCTACTTTGACTGCGGTATGCGTTATCAGCAGAACCTGGAACGGGCCGTTCCACATCTTTGACTACCAATGTTTCCTCCTCAAATCCTTAATTACCACAAAGTCACCAGGCCTAATGTTGTGCAAGACTCCCTCTGCTGGCTTGGGCAGAGCGTCCTTGACCTGTTGAGATATCTGGGAAGGAACAAGCGACAGATTTCGACAATAATTTAGCATGTCATCTTCACACAAAGCTGTAGAAGGTAGTGGTCAAGATTCTGGTCCCACTCCTATCGATGTTGGCCAGCCAAACAAAATTTCAAATGGGCTTAAGTTAGACTTGGTCCTTTTTCGCATTCTCATGTACATCAAGACAATGGGAAGTGCTTTGATCCAAGACGAATCTGGTGGCTCACAACACTTTGTCAGTTTGTTCTTTAATGTCTCATTGCAACGTTCCACACAGTCTCCACTTTCTGGATGGTATGATGTGTGTTTACGTATGTCAATACCCAAAAACTGTCCAACCTGAGTGATAGCTTTATTTGTAAATGGTGTGCCATTATCATTAATTTTCCTTCGCATTCCCCATCGGAGAATGATTTCAGACATGTGATGTAGGATGTAGGAAATGCCTCCACCCATTTTGAGAACATGTCAATCATGACAAGACAGAACTTTTTGCATTCACACGGTGTCAGTTCAATAAAATCAAACATTATGTGATCAAATGGCAGATTTGGAGGTGGGAGTGCTACTTGGGGCATTTTTTGCCCTCTGCCTACATTGTTCGTGGCACAAATCATACATGATTGACAATACTTATCTGCGAAGTAAGTGAATCCCTTTGTGAACCAATATTGACTCGTCATATCAAACATTCCCGTTTTACTCACATGATCTAAGCCATGTACCAGTTTTGCATAGTGTGGAAAAAAGTGTTTTGGCAAACATGGTTTGTCTTCAATGCTCAGCCAAATGTTATCTTTCAGTTTGCACTCGGCCTTCCCCCATTGTTTCTTCTCCTCTGCTGTTGCAAAAGCTTGCATAGCTGTAAGAGAATCAGAAGAGGCTATGAGTGAGTCATTGTTAACTGTTACACGTTAGAGAAGGTTCTGCTCTTGTGGTTGCATTCTTTGCTGGCGTATCAGCTCGTTTGTTACCCAAAGATACAAAATCATTACTTTTGGAATGCGCAGCGCATTTTCAAATAGCAACTGACTTTGGTAGCAAAATTGCTTCTAACAGTGCTGCTATTTTGTTGTGATTTAGGACAGGTTTACCGTCAGATTTTAAAAATTTCCTATGTCCCCATAAAGCCCCAAAATAGAATAACAAGAATCTGTGTAAATGGTGACTGTTTCCCCTTCAGCAATTTTGCAAGCGTCTGTCAATGCTACTAATTCAGCCGCTTGCACAGAGCAATGCGCGGGGAGCACTCCAGAAGCTACTGTTTCATATGCAGTGGTTACGGCATAGCCTACTCTGTTTTTGCCAGTTTGAGGACCTCTAGAAGCTGAACCATCAACAAATAAAATCAGATCAGGATTTTCTAAAGGGGTTTCTTTTAGGTCTGGCCTTGGTGTACAAACCTGCTCCAATGTTGCAACCATCCTGCTCTGTTATAAGCAGTGTGGCAGGATTTAGCACTGTGCATCATTTTAATGTGATGTTTGTTTTTTTTTAGGTTTTTTTTATTTTCTCTTAGCTTATTTTCACGTTTTTTCTAAACTCTCCTTTACTCTTTTCAGTGCGGCCACACTAAATGTACCTCTTTTTGGAAAACCATGATTTTCAACCCATTCAGGTATCACTTCCATAATTCTTTTACCATATTTTTTTCATATAATTGTAAATTGGACTGTCCAAATCATTCAGATCGATCTTAGGTTTGACAATTCCAGACCCCATCTTTGCAACCCAAAACTTTACCTGGAACGCGTCCTTTTTCCCTTCACACGCAGTCGTCACCGCGTGCAGCTCTGCACTCACCCGCACAGAGTCTTTTCACCCTCTCGCCTTGCTTCCTTGCAAGACCCATTTCACTAACCTGTGAAACTAAAAACCACTTCACTAACCCGTGAAGCTAGAGGGTGGCTTGGCCTTGCATTATAAAGTCTGGGAACATCTTGCCTTAATTTACCAAATTCAAAACCCAATCTGAACCACAAATTAATTGCTTTAATTTTCAGGGTGAATGGGATTTCAAAATCAGTCTCACTGTTTGTAGCACGCTTTTATTTTTGGTTCTTTTTGTGAATCCAGCAGTGGTCTAAAGGGCCCTTAGACGCTAGTCCCC
>JAUMHE010000042.1:20713195-20728566 GCA_032359235.1 Enteromius mattozi
ACCTCCTTCAGACAACTCACTCCTAAGTTTGGGGCCTTCTCTGACCCCTAGGTCACCATACATTGGCGCCACATCGTGGCACATTGTGATGCTAAAAAATAGAAAAAAAAAGATCATAATGCTAACTTATTACAGTGTAATATAATGTAGAGGAAGCTATGCTGAGGTTCGCTTTGAACCTGATACTGAAGCAGTCAGATGGTTTTCAGGCGAATGGAGCTTACATAGTCATAGATCACATGATTTCAGCAAACAAATAATGCTTCAAACAGTGCTTTAATGTGAAATGTGTTGTTTTTTGATACAAGCCTCTGAGCTTCTGTGTGAAACATCAGTAAACTGATCTGCATTTGAATCTTCTTGCCTTCATCCTTGAATTCTCACCAAGGGTGACATAAATAATATGAACAATTTTGGTAATGTTTAATCGCAACGCGACTGGTCTTCTGTGAGCCCCAAAAGAGCCCTTGTTACACCTCTCTTTATCTCACTGCACTTAGCTCCGGTTGCAGCTCGCATCAAATTCAAGACACTGATGCTTGCATATAGAACAGACACAGGCTCAGCACCCGCCTACTTCCCCTCATTGTGGTGCCATCACAGAGAGGCTTAAAATCTCTCTCCAGAACGTTCTCCTTCACTGTTCCTGGCTGCTGGAATGACCTTTCCACCCCTATCAGGATCACCAGATCCCTGTCAATCTTCAAACAACAGCTAAAAACTCATCTCTTTCAACACTATCTGACTTCATCCTACAAAAAAAAAAAAAAAAGCATCTACAAAGTGACTAAATGTAACCGTAAAATGTAAATGTAGTAAATGTTCAAATTGGTTAATATTATAATTTAAACTGCTTTAGAAATACTTGTAGTATTATTATTATTATTATTATTATTATTGTTATTGTAGTTAAGTAACTGAAAAAACGAAGCCTTACTGTACAGTGTTATGAAATGCAAATGTTTCTACCTCTGAATTTCTGGTCCAGCTGAGGGAAAATTCACAACTGGCCCCACTTTCTTCTGAGTTCTGCAGAAATATTGCTCTAGACCTTTATTGAAATGTAATATAGTGACATGTATTAAAGCATAATTTGCTGGTGTAGTTTTCATGTGGACAGTGTTATAATCATACCGACAGCACCGGAGCTCGAGCTGAAGTTTACAGTCACTGGATCTGAGATCTGAGACTGAAGATTTAGATCAACACTGTGTTCTAAATCTGCACTGTTCATCTGCACTGCATTTCCAGCTGAAACACAGACACAGAGATGCATTCAGACAATTTCTCACATTACTCGTAGCATTTGTTGCTTCTCCTTCATTACCAGCATTGTATTTGTTTTCTAACTTTTCAGAGGGTTCTCATTCATCTTCATAAAGACATGCAGTGTGATGGTCACAGCTCGGTATACACCATGCCACCATAATATCTACTGTGTCAAGGGCATCTGCATTCATCAGAACAGAATTTGAGATGAATTCATGATTTTTCTCTAAGCACCATTTAAATCTCTTTAGTTTTTCTGTTCCCAGATTATCCAGAGCGTCCAGAAGCAGCTCTTCAACAGACTTCATCTTCTATCACTGATTTCATCCACTGGAAAATAATATATTAACAACAGATACAGTGAAGAAGAAAAGCAGTTTTATGGTTTAGCTGTAATCTGCTACTGATAAATTAGTGAATATACAAATGACTGAATAGAAATCATCACTAGATAGCAGTTAAGTTCCTGTATCTTTAATCATTAATTTCATACCTCGTGTCAAGCAGTCACAGTCCATAGAAACTGGATGAAGATTTAGTGGAAACGTCTCTTGGATTGACAGTCGCAGCTCATTTTCTGTAGCAGTAAAAATGCAGTCTGGGCTGATTGAAGAGTGTAGTTACAAACCGGTCTTATTGTTGTCAAACCGGTCTTGTTGTCCTGCTTTTGCTGAAAGAAAAAAATTATCTTCACCATGTTCACGCCCCAGCGAATACAATCATATTCTCATCTAAAATACTACAGCTGACTCTCGGCTGCCATCCTGCTGAAGAAAGACAATAGAAAGCATCACAGAATTTGTAAAGGTTTTACTGGTTATAATGGTACTTTTTTTTTTTTTAATGGAAACTGTAATGGACCTTATTGGGTTCTACTAGAAACAAATATCAAACCTCTGCAGACTCTTAACAAGTGAAACCCTCCATCACCGATAGACATGTTAAATTCTGGATAATGACATGTTGAGACATTGAATAAATATTAATTATTTAATTATTGTTGTAGCATTGTGCCTTTATTTATTTATGTGTGTGTGTGTGTGTGTGTGTGTGTGTGTTTCTGATGCCATTTCAGAAAAACATACTGTTTTTGAGATGAGTGAAGAGCACAAAAATGCAAAAATACCATCCACAGGAATAATATTTAATAACATAATATATACACATTGGCATATTTAGTTTTTTAGGGCTGACTACATTGCATGCATGTACTATGACAAAACTAATCAACTATACAATTAAATGTGATTTATGAACTGATTGAAACCCTAATACATACATGCGTTAATTAGTTTCTGCAAAATATAAACACAGACTTAACAAAATTAATGGAATTATCTTTATTATCAACTGAGTGATGCCAATGAAACATCGGCTGTAACCCAGTGTTGGGGAAGCTACTCTGAAACTGGAGCTTGGGGTTTTGGCTTGGTTGGTAAGCTGAGAGACAACACAAGCACAATAAACTCCTGATCACGACACAGTGATGTCAGTGCATGTGGTGTACAGTGGTTATGTACTAAAACGTGTGTGTTCAGCTGTTCTCTGTGTTTTTCATCAGGTGTGGAGGAGAAGGCAGGAAAGACTTCAACTGTGAGACGTTTCTCAGAGATGTGAACAACGCTCCCGCACCGTCTTCTTACGACTTTCACCTGAAGTTGACAAAACAGGTGACAGAAACAGATTCAATTCCCTCTGTATTTTCTATTGTTTACTTTAAATAATACTAAATGTAATGGTAAAAAGGTAAAAAAAAGACAAACAAACAAAAAATAAACTTTACTCTATGTAAAATATACTCTTACAATATACTGTTAAAGTACAGAGCCATTAAAAGCACATGGTGGTAGGTACAAAATCGTAGTGGTGGAAAAAAATCAGGGTTGGAGGAATTTCTTTTCTTTCTTTTTTTTGTAATCATTAAACATTTGTAATCAATCAAAAATATAATTATTTTTCTATTTATAAATCTCTTTTGTTTCATATTTATTTATATGTATTGTGAGATGAAGGCCATAATACTAATGTTATCCACACGAGGGAGCCACAGGACAACAGATTATTTTGCAATAAATATTACACATCTGTTTACATGATAACTAACTTGATACTCCAGCACCCCCTACTGACCACTGCTATAGCTAATTATACACAGGAAAGCAGACAAGCCCAGAATTCATAGTTTCCAGTCACATGATCGGTTCAAAGACCTGGAGAGCAAAACATCCAATGAACTGCAGCACAAACCAAAATATAAAATACCTAGATCCCCTCTCAAAACAATGAAACAAACGTTTGTGAACAAAATTCAAGTAGTAAAGTCAAAGGTCAAGAGGCCAACAAAAGCAAACACTACTGACCATGATGTAAGGAAACAATAAAACATCATCACTTAAATATCTGCTGATTCTCAGTAAGTGCTTCTGTAGATGTCTGTCTCCTCTCAACCTGCTCAACATTTCAACACTGAATTCACAAAAGCTGCTTTTCCTCTGTCAGGCCAGAAGCTCCGGTGTGCTTCACTAAAACCCACCCTTTACATGCCTCTCTGGAACAACATCACACAACCCAGCATTTCACCAACTAAGAGAAGTTATCAGAAAACTACTCAGAATAAGTCATTGGAACTAGCGCAATCTCAAAACAAACAGCAGCCGTTTGTTAACATGTTTTGTTAAAGATTTCAATTCAAAAGCAATGATGTTTACAATAATTAGTGATACATTGATCATAATTAATTAAATTATCAGGAATGAAAAATTGCCACATGAAAATAATGCAGTATCAAAGCTTTTTTTCACAAAAGAAAGAGGACAAAGGAGCCTACTTATTCAGTCCAGTCTGTTTCTGTTTATTTGTAGTTACAGTATAGTCACATTTACGACAGAGCAAAAAATGATGGGAAATGAAGTCCAGAACAAACAATGATCCAGAAGGAGTGCCCTCTGGTGGCTGTTATAGTCACTTCAGCAGCTGGCTGTGATAGACTCCTCACTCTTACTCCAGACAAAGTATAAAAGTACTTGATTTTAACATTCTCATTTAATGCTACTGCTCAAAATACCTGGGGGTTTCTCAAAATAACCACTATATGGCTCAAGATGTATTTTTGTTGTTGCTGGACTATGTTGATTAGAGAAGCTAACACTGCATGTGCCTGAGAAAACAGATTTACCAAAATATGTGATTCATTTTTAGCGCTAAGAAAAAATGAAAGTGGGATTACCACTTTCTATAAGAAAAATTATAATTAATAATAATAATATGTTATTATTATTATTATTATTATTTAGTATTAGTAAAATAAATATATGTGTATCACGCAAACAAATAGAGAAACTAAAGCTCTCAGGAAGACTTTAGTCACATGATCATGGTTTGAATTAAAGTAATAGAGTGGTGTGAGCAGGAACTGCAGCACTTTTATTCTGTGCAGCTCAGAGAGAAACACCAGAGACGAGAGGAACAATGACTTCAACACACACAGGTCTGTGAAAAACTACTTACAACACTGATCACTTCTGTTTCTCTGCTGTTAATCTAGAAGACACACAGGAAAAGAAAGCCTATGCAGGAAATACATTGTAACATAAATAAGCATGTTTGACTGTACTGAATGTAACTATAGTGTTTACACATTTTTGGAACATTGCTGGAATACCAAAAGATAAAATATAATACAATAAAAATACAGAAAAAACTGTAATTTGTTTTTGCATTGCGCAACCTCTTTCAATGCATTGGATAAGCAGGATTGTTATTGTTATGACTGTACTGTGGATACTACCATTGTTAAAGATTTGTGTTTAAAGCAAATGATATAGATCATGCACCAAGCGACTACCTTCTGTTTCATTTGGAACATGTAGTCAATGAATTAGTTTTCAGCTCAGTGCTAATATGGATGATGTGGACCACATGTGGCGTGGAATGAGAGAAGTGTATAACTGCAGCCTAGAGATCTCCAAATGGGGCGGGAACTCCAAAATAGGGCGTGACTTCCTCCCATTGACGCAATTTTTTAAAAAGCATGTTTTATTTTAGACAAACTAGAAACAAGGTTTAATTAATAAAGTTTTATTTTTAAATGAAAGTCAATAACAATTGGCTGAAGAGACCCCTCCCCATTTTGGAGGTTCTGCCCATTTTTGGAGATCTCTAGTCTGCAGTTATACCCACTTGGGGAATGATGGCACTTGGGGGAACCGCTCCTGTTTGACAGATCTGAGCTGCGTTTCCCAAAAGCATTGTAAGCCTAAGTTGATCGTAGCTCCATTGGTTTCAATGAGTCTACGATGTATTTAAGCTTACGATGCTTTTTGCAAACGCAGCCCTGGATCAAAAGCAGGCCATAGCAGTGTCACATGTCAGCCAAGAGCAAAGAAATAAACCATACTGACACTTATCTGAGACACAAAATCTTCATATATTATTTGTAGAGCCCTCTCAGCTTGTCTAAGATTATAAGTAAGCAAAATCACTGAAGGAAAGAAGAGAACAGAAAAAAAGAGACAGATTAAGTGATTTTTCTTGTCAACAATCTTGGACAAGCTGAGAAGATTCTATAAATAATATACACAGATTTTGTGTCTCAGATAAGGTCCGGTGTGGTTTATTTCTTTGCTCTTGACTGACATGTGGCATTGCTATGGCCTGCTTTTGGTCCAGATCTGTCAAACAGGAGCGGTCCGCCCAAGTGTTATCATTCCTTGTGTGACAATATGTTGCTATATGGGTGAGCTGTTATTCTAATATTTTTTAATCTAATTTCAATATTACATCATAAAAAAATAAAATATGAGTGAACAAATGATACGCCGATTATCACTACATGTTCAATTTAATTTTCTTTTTCACTTGACTATGAATGCATGTTTTTTTTTTTACTTTTTGTATTTCTCTATAGCATGTGATCTGAGGATCATTCTTCTGGGTAAAACTGGATCAGGAAAAAGTGCAGCAGGAAACACCATCCTGGGCAAAAAAGTCTTTGAAGTTGTTGATTTTGTAAAATCGACCAGTAAACTGTGTGAGAAACAGGAAGGAGTAGTTGACGGAAAGACCGTCTCTATAATTGACACTCCAGGACTGTTTAACACAGCTATGAATAAACACCAGCTGAAGGCTGAAATAGAAAAGTGTGTAGAGATGTGCTCTCCTGGTCCTCATGTGTTTCTGCTGGTGCTAAAGCTGGGTGTGAGATTCACAAAAGAGGAGAGAGACACGGTGAAATGGATTCAGGAGAACTTTGGAGAAGAAGCTCTGCGCCGTACCATAATTCTGTTCACTCACGCTGATCAGCTGAGGGGAAAACCTCTGGAAGAGTACATCAAGGAAAGTGACTTTTTACAAGAAATAGTTTGCAGCTGCGGAAGCAGATATCACTCATTCAGCTATGAGGACAGTAACCATCGAGATCAAGTCACTGGACTGCTGAGAAACATCAGCTCTATGATGAAGAAAAACAACATGAATTCTTACACTACTGAGATGTTTAATTCATCTCAGACAGAAATTACAAGGAGGGAGTGGATAAAGAAGGTAAAAATTGCAACTGCAGTTTCAGTGCTGACTCTTGGGATATTTTTTGCATTTCTGCTGCTGCAAGAGAAACCATCATCACAGCCGATAGAGATTTCACAGCGACAGGAGAAACCATCATCACAGCCGATAGAGATTTCACAGCGACAGGAGAAACCATCATCACAGCCGATAGAGATTTCACAGACGCAGCTAGATGAGCTGCAAGAGAAGATGATGTCACAGCTACTGGAGAAGATGATGTCACAGCTGCCAGAGAAGAAGTTGTTACAGCTCATGGAGAAGATGATGTCACAGCTGCCAGAGAAGATGATGTCACAGCTTCAGGAGAAGATGATGTCACAGAGGTTGGAGAAGATGATGTCACAGCTGCAGGAGAAGATGATGTCACAGCTGCAGGAGATGATGATGTCACAGCTGCAGGAGATGATGTCCTGATGATGACATGCTACATCTCTTTTAAATCCCTTTTCTTCTACAAAATCAACAAAGCAAAATCCCCGGTGTCAAATTTACACTGTTATGAGTCCACACTACAGAGTGTTAAAAGTAACAATGAATCAGTGTTAAAGTTAATGAGGTAATTAAGAGATTAACTGAGTGATGATTGATCATTATTGAAGACACTTGATGTTAACAACAGAATCATCAAAGAAGAAAATCATATTGTATAAGTCACCATTATAATGATACGTGTTTATATGGTAGTAATTCACTTTGGTTGGGCTCTTGAACTTTGGCATTTTAACGTAACTTTTTATTTGCTGCTATGAGTGAATTATAACAACCAGAAAAGCAAAGAGCAAAAGTCAACATGTGGTGAAGATTTTGTAAGAATCATTATTTGAACTCTTTGAGAGTTTAATCTGAGTTAATTTTTGTTTATTGATTACAACAGCTTTGTGATTCCACATTAAATAATTCTGTATTTTCTATAGGCCTACTTTTTGAAGGTATTTCTTACAAGCTGTTCTGATATAAAAAATAAATAAAATAAAATAAAATAAAATGAAAATTAAGTCTTTGTGGCACACATCAAAAATCAGCGAATGAATCACAACAACAGTGATAAGCAGTGACTCTGTGACTCTTTGTATTAATATTAAAAAGTTGAGGGCTCAACTAAAAACCGTCATTGTGACTTAAAAATTTAGATTGTCTTCTTTGATGATTCTGTTGTTAACATCAGGTGTCTTCAATAATGGTCAATCATCACTTAATCAACCTTATAATTACCTCATTAACTTTAACTCTGCTTCAGTGTTACTTTAACACTCTGTAGTGTGACACATATAGACACTTGGGAGTGTTAATTTTTCCCCGGGGATTTTGCTGTGAATGATGCAGAGTTGTACCAAGCTTAATACTCACACCTGTTCAATCTGTGTATACGTCGAGAAGTTTACCACAGATTTGCCGATCAATCATTACTTTTTTGTTTGCAAGCAAGAAAAAAAAATCACACATTCATTACTTATATTGTTAAGTTATAAATTGCAATGTTTCAGCCAAATATTAGCTATAAATGTGAACTAGATCAATTTCAGTACCTGTATAGAAACCAACCTGTAGCGGTGAAATAAGACCCATCAGAGTGTATACTACAAAAAAGTCCACACACTGCATTTAAACAAAACACACATTTGGATTGGTAATAACAGTCATATGACATTTCATGAGGACAGACACAAAATTTTATATTATATAGTTATAAATACATAATATACACAGACATGGTCAGAATTGTTGGCACCCTTGGTAAAAATAACCAAAGAAGGCTGTAAAAAAAAAAAATGAAATGCAGAAAATTAATCTGCGTTGTTAATCCTTTTGATCTTGTATTTAAAGAATTCACAAAAAATCTAACCTTTCGTTGGCTAATAAGAATTTTAAAAGTAGGGGAAATATCATTATGAAATAAATGTTTTTCTTTAATACACACTGGCCACAATTAACGGCACACTTTTATTCAATTCTTTTTTGAAGCCTCCATTTACCAGTTTATCAGCTCTAAATGTTCTCCATTAATGCCTGATGAGGTTAGAGAACACCTGACAAGAGATCAGAGACCATTCCTGCATCCAGAATCACTCCAGACCCTTCAGATTCAGCTCCTTCTCTTCAGTTCACCTCACTCCTCTTTTACAGAGTTCAGGTCAGAGGACTGGAAGGGCCAGGAGAGGCTTGGGTTTGTGTTGTTTTTGAGGTTTGTGTTTGGATTATTGTACGGTTGGAAGATCCAAACATGGTCTGTTATAAGATTTCTAACAGAGTCAGTCACGTATTAATTTTTTAGCTGTTTATCTTTTTATCTGTATCTAAACAAGATGTCCTGGACCTCCAGCAGAAATATAGACACAACATCAGAAATACAGCAGTATATTTCATTGTACACATGGGCTATTTTTTATCCCAATTTAAACCCATCTTGAGTGTTTGCTGCTAAAAAGCTCACTTTTTAGTTTCATCTGACCACAATTTCAGTTTTCACTGGTACAACTGCATAAAAACAGGGACTAAGCATACACACACATATACGTCCCACATACACGAGTACTCTGTATTATAAATATGAGCCATCTCCTTTAATAAACTTGAGAATGTTATGGTTGTAGACTGGCTTTCTGTGTCTGCTTGATCATTGTCCCTGGATCCTGTACACCATAGGGATTGATAAACCAGTTCACAGTTAATAACTGTTCAAACTACAAATATTCACACTCAAATATGATCTAACATGAATGCAATGCTTGTTCTCATTTTCATTCTGCCTTACAACTAAGCTGTTCCAACTGCAGTTATCAATTATAGTTCACATTTTACTAGTCATTAATATTTTTGTTCAAATTTAGTAAAAGTATAGTATCTCTTTGTATAGATAACAACAACAACAACAACAACAAAATCATCCACCAGCCAACCACCTCACCACGATTGTACCGTTGAACATCCATTTCTCCTCTGATCCTCTGGAGGTCTGTGCATGCCGCTGATTACAGAAGTAAAAGTGAAGAGAAAGTTGAAGCTTCAGAGGGCTTGAATGTTTTGTTTTGAATCTGCCGTACACACTGTATTATGTGGGAAATAAAATTCAGATAATTCAGATTTCAGATAAAATCAGAATATTTTATTTTGTCACAGAAGATTATACACTTTTATCAGGGACAAAGCGACTTTAGTCAAACTACTTTATCTTCACATTTCACACTTCCTCTATCCAGCTGACTTTAATTTTTAAAAGAGTAAAATATTCATTTAGATTTGTATTTTTAAGAAAATGTATTTTAAAATAATATATTTATTTCACACACACATCTGACCAAAATATTTGTTGGAATACAAATACATAATATATTATTTAAACACAATGTAAACACAGATAAACTGCTGTGAGTGACCCATGTTAGCTCGTCCAATCACAAACCTTCTTCAGCCGCTGACAGCTGGATAGAGGAAGTGTGAAATGTGAAGATAAAGTAGTTTGACTTTGCTTCTTTCACTCCGTTCTCTGCTTTAGTTAAACTCTTACCACAACACTGGAGGGATACACAAGGTAATACAAAAACAAAAACAAAACACTGCCAAGCATTTGCTGTAAAATGAGAATTGCACTAAACTCAACCAGCACTTCCAGAAACAGTTCACTGACGTATTACACAGGTGAAGACTCAAACACTGGACAAACTGAGAAATGGCAGGAAAACATTCAGGTGAGCCAAAACCTTCCTGCATAACATTTATTATAATACTGTGCTTCTGTATCTGTAGAGAAAACAGGCAAACAATAGTAAGTGTGAATAATATCATTTAAGAGTATGACGTGACTATTTTTGTGACGTGTACGAAATTAAAAATGCTAAATGTGAAAGAACATAAAGTAAACTGGTGCTGTCAATAGAGTTGTTTTAGAAACCGTCAACAGCCAGTTTTTTTTTTTTTCTATCAGCATCAGATTACACAGAACCATGTATTAAAACATGCCATGCATAAACATAAAATATACACATTTGTACATAAATTTTGTACAAAATACACAATTATATTCTTGAAGGTTTTTTGTTTTTTACACAGACAACAAATATAAAATTACATTGTGATTCACACAATTTACTGTATTTATTTCATATTTGGCTAATATTTAAATGGATTGTTCACCAAAAAAAAGCAATTGCTGTTTTTATATTTACTCAACCTCATGTAAGATGGTTCAGTCTGATTTGGTGAAGTGGTTCAATTGGAATTTATGAATAGTCTTGGTTTCAACAACAACAAAAATCAATCAATCAATCACTTGCCCCTTGGACCTGAGGGTAAATTAACAAAACATCATAATTTTTGGGTGACCCCTCCCTTTAAAAGCATAAATAGATGTAAAAGTATATATGTTGCGTATCTAAATAATTTGGGGCACGTAAGTCAACTATACAAAATAAACATAATGGAAAATGTCTAAATTCCTTAATTTGAACAGATCTGAGGATCGTTCTTCTGGGTAAAACTGGATCAGGAAAGAGTGCATCAGGAAACACCATCCTGAACAGAGATGAGTTCACAGTCAAACACTCTCTGATGTCAGTTACAGCGACCTGTGAGAAACATAAAGCATTTATTGATGGACAAAGTGTATCAGTGACTGACTGTCCCTGCCTGTTTGATCCTTCAGCCAGTCAAAGAAACCTACAGACTTTAATAAATGAGTGTATTCGTCTATCTGCTCCTGGTCCTCATGTGTTCCTGCTGGTTCTGAGACTGGGTGTAAACTTCACAGATGAGGAGAGAAACGCAGTGAAATGGATTCAGAAGAACTTCGGAGAAGATGCAGTGAAGTACACCATCATTTTGTTCACTCATGCTGATGCACTGAAGGGTAAACCTGTAGAGCTCTACATCAGCAAAAGCAAAGATCTACAGGAGCTGATTCAGACCTTCTACGGTAGATATCACTCGTTCAACAATGAACACAGAAATGATCGAGACCAGGTCACAGAACTGCTGAAAATGATAGAAAAGATGGTCAATTTCAATGGAGGGAATCACTTTACTAAGAAGTAGGGCTGTTCTTGTCTAAGGAATACTCTGGTCAGCTAGTAGTCATTCATTTGAAGCATTAGTCAACTAATCACACATTTCTTAATAAACCATTTAAATAATAATAAGGAGCCTTTAATTGCCTAAATAGCCTAATAAGCGCTCAAGCACAAACATAAAGCGTCACAGCACACCGGCAGAAGCTATGATCATGAATGTGTGTCAGGGAAAAACAGGGCTGCATTAACATTTTAATATTTCCATAAACTAGTGCTTTCGTTGTTGAAGTCAGCGACACTGACTCATCTCTGTATTAGTAATGCACCAATGTTTCATAAGGATTATGTAATCTGAGAATATTTGTTTTCCATTTGAAGTGGTTCATTTGAAAGTAGACATTTCACTCTTTATAGATATATTATTAGTGTATGTAGTACAGAACACAGGGACACAAAGATGAACACAGGGTTTCTCGCTCAAGTTTGCAGTCCGAGACAGCAGAAAGCACATATTTGCTTTCATTATTTTACAAAAGTGAAATGTTTTGTCGCTCTTGTGAGTGCATACAAACAAACAGAGTATTTACAGATTTGAAGGATGTATTACTCTTATCTGTATGAGCAACAACGAGGGAGTATTTTAGAGCAAGTGAGCACACTTCATCTGTCCTGCAGTGATCTACTGTTCATCTTCCACAATCCACAGACACTTGAAGAGCGCACATTTCTCTGGGTTAACATTAGATTGAGTGGCCATGTGAAGTTGCTACTACTTACATATTTCAGATAATACACCTTATTTAAGGTCCATGAATGATAGGTGAGCATTTGGATGACCTGTGTTGGATGTTGATTAGTTCTTTACTTGGACATTTGGCCCTTCATGTTAGTTTACTTCTTTTACAGTAATTACCATAGTGAGAATCTGTTCATTGTTAAGACTGATGTAAAAGCAGATCTGTCTGCTTTAATAACTGTCAAGTGACTGCATTAAAGAATTTTAAACAATTGCTTTTTCTGCCGTTTCTCCACCGATTTAGATAGTTGAAAAGTTGAAACATCAATGAATAGAAAATGCAATTAATTTAGCCATTTTGATAGATACATCACATCAGTGCATTTACATGTACAAGATGAAAAGGTCTGTGTAAGATCTTACAAAACTGCTACATTTTTGTTTTTAAATACTGAGACACAAAACAACAGTGATGATCCAAAAATATTCAAATATAAATAGTAAAAGGATTCAGCTGCATAACTTATTCGGCTGCAATGCATGCTGGGAGCCATGAGTGAGTTTTGTATGCTGGCATCCATCAGGCACTGCAGCACAAATTAAGATTAAGACTCTGGGGTTGAGTTTCAGTGTAAACAGAGCAAAACAGAGACTTTTGTAACCAATGGCGTGGCTGTCCACATTCACTCTGTGTATTCCTGATGACAGTACAAACAATAGTAGATTAGTAGATTCATCATTTGATTGCTCAAAGCACACAGATGTCCACCATCTAAATAATAGGAAATCTACCTGTACATCTATGGTTGTACCTGCATGAATGGTCATGTGACATCCGTTTTAGGTTGTGTAGTGTAAATGGAGATCCTTTCTGAAAAGTTGTAGACAAGGATTATTTCCATTTTAAAACGCTGCTTTAAAATAAATAATAAAAAAAAAACACAAGTGTAAACAGGGCTTTAGGAAGTTAATTATTTATGAAGTTATTATTTTTATTATTTATGAGTGTCATAAAAACTTGGTCACTGATATTTTATAGTTTGTGAAGGTTAGAGAGTCCAAACAACATACAAACTATATGACAGTAATTAATCTCAAGTAATGATTATGTGATTTGTTAAAAATTAAACATGTCTAATGTGACTTTGAATATCATATTGAGTGGCATTTATAGCTAGAGCCTACTGAAAGCAACAACAGATAGTTTACCTCAGATCTTGAAAATAAATTAAAGCAAACATTTCTGTTAAAACTGTGAACTCGCTGCTGACCAATGAATGTACTCCATAACAAATAGAGATGGTATCAGTCACTCAGTACATTTAATAATGTTAAAAAGGTTTATATTTATAAATTAGATGATAAACTTTCCATTTTGTTGTGAGAACAGAAGGCTTGCAGAGAGAGCCCAGACACACAACATATAACAATAAACAAGAACACATGATAATGTAAATCAAAATGTAAAACATTTTTTTTGTGATATGTAATTGATTTACATTGACCTTACTAAGTAGTAATTATTTCCCTTCACATCACAAAAGTAGTTGGAGAACCCCCATTTACATACCCCCAAGTCATCATATTATTCTGGCTCTTCTAAGCTTGGTAATGCTGGTGGATGTTGGCCCTTATTTTGAAGCTCCATAAATCAAAACTAACCCATATGCCTCCAGGGGATTAAAACGTCTTCTGAACCAGATCAATGGGTTTTTGTAACAAAAATATTTCTATTTTTTAAATTGTAACTCAAATCACTGACTTCTGACAACAGCTGTAGGCTCGTTCATGAGAGAGTCGAGTTCTGACTTCTTGGCTGACCTCTGACCTCTGACTTCAGGTATGACACAAGCCACAATTGTAACGTAAAAAAGAGAATGGACGAACAAGGATAGAGCAATACTAAACGCTTGTAATGAATTAAAAGACAGAAACAAGAAGTTAAAAAAAAGTCAGAGGTTTTTACTATAAGAACAAATGCAGCTTATGTCATATGTGGAGTGAACAGTGAACAGTGGTTTGTCAAACAAAACAAAAAACATCATCATCTAAATCTCTGACAGAAATAAAGTCAGTCTGGTTAATAATGAGTGAAGCAGGTGATGAGAGAAACAGGAAGTACGATGTCTCCAGCAGTGGCCCTGGATGGATTGAATCATTTGCTGTTATTTATTGTTTGTTTGCAGTCACTTTGTATGAAATCTTCAGTAAAATATTTCAATGTCAAATATTTTATATTGCTGTTTTCTTAAAAGACATAGTGACATATAAAGCCAACGTCCCATACATCTGGATTTCTTTCTTTTTTTTAAGTATAAAGCATCTGGATCCTTTACAGAGTACAAAGGTTCATGTATTTCATAATAAAAAGAGATATCTACCAAAGGAAACCAAACCCAAGTTCTGCTTAGCATGACAAACAACTGAGATATGAGACAAAAACAAACCAATATACGGTATTGATAAGAAAGAAAAGATCTATTATGTGCTTATCTTGGGGTTTCACAGAAATCAGCTTGTGTGATGTATTTAGATAAGTTTACAGATAAGTAAACAGATAAGAGGAACTTTCGATTTCAAAATAGGGTAATGCATGTAGCTGTACCAAGCTGCTCCAATTCTGCAGAGGTATTCAGCGTGTACATGCTCTATTGATGAGGCTCCAGTGGATGTAAAAGGACTGACACAATATTACATTATATAATTATAGGCCAATATAACATATTACAGTTTTTCTCGATTGCTAAAACACTATAACCAAGCTTTTAAACTAAAATTTCAAAACCGTAACGCTATTT
>JAUMHE010000042.1:20780654-20791552 GCA_032359235.1 Enteromius mattozi
TTGGGTGTGTGGTTTTGTGAATTGTGTTAAGTATTTTGATAAAACCACACTAGTTTGAAAAATTGTGTGTTAGCAATTGGAAAAAACTGTAATAACAGGAGCATTATACAGTGTGTCCTTTTATAAAAACACTTTACACAGCTAGAATACTGCTTTCTACTGTTTATAATTCACTGCAGTGTGTTTATATTACAGTAAAGAATTATTCCCTGTTGAAGTCAACACGTGTGAAGATGTTCAGCTACGTGCAGCTGATTTGATATTATTTCATTTTTTACATTTAGAATATTTTTCTGTATGATATTAGGCCTACTGTAAAAAACAATGTTCGTTCTTATTTTGAAACAATTTTATAAACCTTAGGTAAACGTGTGAATCAGCTTGTATATTACATAAAGTTTGTGTAGAAGTGAGAAAATAATTTTGTGCAGATTTTGTGCGAAAGCAGAGATAAATGATTCGGTTGACCTCCTTGACCTAAGAATCAAGAAATGCGTCCTAGCCATCGTAAAAGCTGTTAGGTTGAATATCTAAGCAATTGTGTCTGTTTGTGGACCTGGTCGTGTTTTTAGATTTGCGGAGTAAAAGTCAGACTTTTTCTAAGTTTGATTGGACGCCGATGGCATGTTGATTATTTACATTCAGTAATAATTCTGTAACTCTTGTTTATTCTCCAGTAAAACGAATACGAAGTGAAATTGTTTCACAGTGCCGCTGTTATGACATATCTTCAATTAAATCAAATACATAAACGCTCGCGCCGCGGAGTGCGCTCGTGACGTCACCAGTCAGAGTCGGTCCGCTGCGGCTGAAGAGCTCTCCTTATATCTGCGTGAAGCCGCGAGGAGCGCGCGTGTGATGAAGGGCAGCTGCGCGCGGGATCCAGGTGTGTGTGTGTGCGAGTCTCTCTCCGCGCATTCAGACGCGCGTCACGTGCGGCGGAGCTCCGTCTGGCGCGGCGCGGTGGAGCGGCGCTCGCTCGCGGGATGGACGCGTCGGCGTGGCGCTGAGCGGCTCCGGGATGCGGCGGTGTGCGACTCTACTGATGATCGCGCTGACGGCGGGTGAGTGCGTGCGATCTCACATTAACACCGACGATTACAGACCGACGCCCGCTTAACAGCTGCGACTTGCTGAAGATTAGGACTGACTCGTGATGAATGGCCTGCGATTCTAATGAGCTTTAATCTTTCACACGCTCAAATTAATCAACAGTTTAAGCCTCGTTTGAATGAATGCAGTTAAATACTGACTTTTCGCTCCGCTTGTGCGGGTGTTCTGTGTTCAGGGCTTGAGAAGAACATGCTGAGACGGTAACACTTCGGATTAATTGTGCCTTCGTTTCTCAAAAGAATGACTTGTTTTTCTTTCATTTGCCATATTTTTAAATTAGCACGACACATATGAATAGATACATCGATGATCACTGATACAGTTAAAAATCAATTTTCCAGTTTTTAAATCTGTTCTTTAGTGCTATTGTTCTGTGTTCTGCTTCAGTCAGATAATGCGTGATTCACCTAATTTCCAGTGATTATTGTCGTTTTGATTACAGAGACCGTCTCTGCATTTTATAAATAAATAGTTTAATCTCGTCATTATACATTACCATCACTCTGTTCTTCTATTTGATAATGTTCAGTGCTGTATTGTTAAAAGCGCTATATAAATAAAAGTGATTGATTGATTGACTTGTAAATTGGAAAGATGTTAGTGATTTTTTCTATTTAAATTAATGCTTAGTGTTTAGTAGCCTATTCGAAACAATTGAATCAAATAAGATGATAAAACACTCGCCAGTCGGTCTCCTATTTCACCTTTTTTTAAAATAAATATAATAACAATACAAAAAAATCTATAAATCTCTAATTTTCTTTTAAACATCCCCCTTAATTTACTTTGGCGTTTGTTAGATTAAATTCAAATTACTGTTATGTGTTAAAGATAATTCTGTCTAGACAAAAAAATAAAAAAAATAAAAAATAAAAAAATAAATGATTAAGTAATAATAATAATATTTTATTTTATAACT
Organism: Enteromius mattozi; assembly: GCA_032359235.1. Taxonomy (NCBI): domain Eukaryota; kingdom Metazoa; phylum Chordata; class Actinopteri; order Cypriniformes; family Cyprinidae; genus Enteromius; species Enteromius mattozi. Next base: position 20,782,687 of record JAUMHE010000042.1, read on the forward strand.
CCAGAGTTATTCAGCTTATAATTTATTTGTTTAAAGAAATGAATTTTAGTGATTACAAATTACAAACTTAACTTAATGTAAAAAAAATGAATGAAGTGTATTTGTGATTTCTATTCAATATTTAACCAACAAATAAATAGAGTTGTCTGCCCGCATCGCTGAACAGAATTCACTGGATACAAACGAAATAAAAATCACTGTATGAAGGTTAAAGGTGGCACAAACCTGTGTGCAGAAATGATGATGATGATGATGATGATGATGTGTGTGTGTGTGTGTGCAGGCGTGAGCGTGGCACTGCAGATCCAGTGCTATCAGTGTGAAGATGTTCAGCAGGACGACTGCTCCTCGCCGGAGTTCATCGTTAACTGCACCGTCAATGTGCAGGACATGTGTCAGAAGGAAGTGCTGGTCATGGAGGACGGTAAGGACGCCGCATCACTTCCTGTGCTGCCTGTTGCTATGGTGAAGTGCTAGTCACATTAGCTGACCGATGATGGTGTTTGTATGTGCAGTGCTTGTAGAAAATTACTCCGTTACATCAGTGTAATAAATAATGACTAGAAGGAAAGACTGTGACGTAAGAGAGATAATGGAGAGGCTGATGAGGGTTCGTCACGGCAAGAGAAGAGCACTCGGCTCTGAGAGGCTGTTCCTCAGCTGTGATTGGAGAAGCTGTCATCTGCCTTTTCTCTCCATCGGCTGATCCAGACTTACAGTAGTGCGGATATTTCACTGCTCCTTCATCTACTCCTCACTGCTCCTTCATCTGCTCCTCTCTGCTCCTTTATCTGCTCCTTCATCTGCTCCTCACTGCTCCTTTATCTGCTCCTTCATCTGCTCCTCACTGCTCCTTCATATGCTCCTCACTGCTCCTTCATCTGCTCCTCACTGCTCCTTTATCTGCTCCTTCATCTGCTCCTCACTACTCCTTCATCTGCTCCTCACTACTCCTTTATCTGCTCCTTCATCTACTCCTCACTACCCCTTCATTTGCTCCTCACTGCTCCTTCATCTGCTCTTCATCTGCTCCTCACTGCTTCTTCATCTGCTCCTTCATTTGCTTCTCACTACTCCTTCATTTGCTCCTCACTGCTCCTTCATCTGCTCTTCATCTGCTCCTCACTGCTCCTCACTACTCCTTCATCTGCTCCTTCATTTGCTTCTCCCTGCTCCTTCATCTGCTCCTTCATATGGTCCTCACTACTCCTTTATTTGCTCCTCACTACTCCTTCATCTGCTCCTCACCTCACTACTCCTTCATCTGCTCCTTCATATGCTCCTCACTACTCCTTCATCTGCTGCTCACTACTCCTTCATCTGCTCCTCACTACTCCTTCATCTGCTCCTCACTACTCCTTCATCTGCTCCTCACTGCTCCTTCATCTGCTCCTCACTACTCCTTCATCTGCTCTTCATCTGCTCCTCACTACTCCTTCATTTGCTGCTCACTGCTCCTTCATCTGCTCTTCATATTCTCCTCACTGCTCCTTCATCTGCTCCTCACTGCTCCTTCATCTGCTCCTCACTGCTCCTTCATCTGCTCCTCACTGCTCCTTCATCTGCTCATCACTACTCCTTCATCTGCTCCTCACTGCTCCTTCATCTGCTCCTCACTACTCCTTCATTTGCTCCTCACTGCTCCTTCATCTGCTCTTCATCTGCTCCTCACTGCTCCTTCATCTGCTCCTCACTGCTCCTTCATCTGCTCCTCCCTGCTCCTTCATCTGCTCCTCACTGCTCCTTCATATGCTCCTCACTGCTCCTTCATCTGCTCCTCACTGCTCCTTTATCTGCTCCTTCATCTGCTCCTCACTACTCCTTCATCTGCTCCTCACTACTCCTTTATCTGCTCCTTCATCTACTCCTCACTACCCCTTCATTTGCTCCTCACTGCTCCTTCATCTGCTCTTCATCTGCTCCTCACTGCTTCTTCATCTGCTCCTTCATTTGCTTCTCACTACTCCTTCATTTGCTCCTCACTGCTCCTTCATCTGCTCTTCATCTGCTCCTCACTGCTCCTCACTACTCCTTCATCTGCTCCTTCATTTGCTTCTCCCTGCTCCTTCATCTGCTCCTTCATATGGTCCTCACTACTCCTTTATTTGCTCCTCACTACTCCTTCATCTGCTCCTCACCTCACTACTCCTTCATCTGCTCCTTCATATGCTCCTCACTACTCCTTCATCTGCTGCTCACTACTCCTTCATCTGCTCCTCACTACTCCTTCATCTGCTCCTCACTACTCCTTCATCTGCTCCTCACTGCTCCTTCATCTGCTCCTCACTACTCCTTCATCTGCTCTTCATCTGCTCCTCACTACTCCTTCATCTGCTCTTCATCTGCTCCTCACTGCTCCTTCATCTGCTCCTCACTGCTCCTTCATCTGCTCCTCACTGCTCCTCCCTGCTCCTTCATCTGCTCCTCCCTGCTCCTTCATCTGCTCATCACTACTCCTTCATCTGCTCTTCATCTGCTCCTCACTACTCCTTCATTTGCTCCTCACTGCTTCTTTTTTTGCTCCTCACTGCTCTTTCATCTGCTTATCACTTCTCCTCACTGCTCCTTCATCTGTTCCTCACTGGTCCTTCATCTCCTACTGCTCTGACCGCAGCATGTGGTACTAACAGAAACTCTCAGAATGAACGACTCCTGTGGTACTATGGTTGCAGTGAGCTCCGGAGGCTCTGGTGAAAGCTTTACACTGGAGATCGGCTGCTGCTTACATGATGCTCCTTCAGATGCTGATCTGAGTTCAGTTAGTATTAGCTCCATTCCCTATTTGAAAGAAAGCAGTCCAGGCTACTGATGACGCACAGCAAGACTCATTCCTCACTGTTTGTTTTAGTACAGTCGGAGATGTGTGTGTGTTTGTGTTGCTGTCACGATAGAGGACTGGGTGGAGACTAGAGTGAACAACCATGACAACGAATGAGTGGGCGGAGACATGAATGAGAACCATGACAACATATAGGATGGGCGGAGACATGAGTTCTTTGAAATGAGTCCAGGAATGAAAACAGACACAAAAACACACAGAGTTCATATGATGCTGGAGTGCCAACCAGTGAGCTGGGCTGGCACATCCAGCTTGATTGTTACAGTTGCATTGCCATCATACAACACAGCAGGACAAATTACATTCACATATAATTCTTAACAAAATGATTAACAAAAATAACATTTTCTTCAATCAACACAAGCTTTTTTAATCAATAACTTTAAGTCAAACAGCTCGTCTTAAATCCTTTATTGAAAAGAATAAACCCAGCTGCAAAGAAAAGTGAATCAAGTGATAAAAATTTAATTTTTCATTCTGGTTTCAGTGTTTTATTTTTGTCAGCTAAATGGCAGTGCAGTGCTGTGCAGTTTGTGTTCTCTAGTGGACTGTCAATGATTAAACAGTAGTTAAACTCTGAAAGAAATGATGGATGAACATAGAAGTTAACTACTTTTAGGACTTTTTTTGCATGGTCACATTGTTTTTGTGACATTGAATTTGAGTTTCATTACAGTAATGCATATGGACGTGTTACTTTGGAGTTTGTAGTTACCAATGTTTTTGGGTTTTTTTACAAAAAAAATACAACAATGCAACAACATTAAGATTCCAGACAACATAAAGGCACAAAAGCGAACATTTTCTCATTAAACAGTGTAATGCAGAACATCTTACTAATCTTAAATGTTCTGTGTGCTGATTGTTGTGAACGTGTGTCTCTGCAGGGATTCACTACAGGAAGTCGTGTGCGTCGTCGGGGGCATGTCTGATTGCATCGTCAGGCTATCAGCAGTTCTGCACGGGAAAGCTGAACTCCGTCTGCATCACCTGCTGCAACACACCGCTCTGCAACGGCCCACGGCACAAGAGAAGAGCGGCCTCCCAGGCCTGCAGGACCTCCGTCAGCCGCTACACCAGCCTGCTGCTCGGCCTCATGCAGCTCTACCTCCGCTCGCACTGACGCGTGTGTCTGTGTGTGAGAGAGAGTGTGTGTGACAGAGAGTGTGTGTGTGTGTGAGAGAGAGTGTGAGAGAGGGAGAGTGTGTGTGTGTGTGTGCGTGTGTGAGAGTGTGTGTGTGTGTGTGTGTGTGTGTGAGAGAGAGAGTGTGAGAGAGGGAGAGTGTGTGTGTGTGAGAGAGTGTGTGTTGGCATTTGTGGTTTACGAGGACACAAATGTGTATAATGAAATGGGTACTACAACGTAAACATGGTTTATGAGGACATTTCCTGTGTTCCCGTAAAACAAAAGGCTTAGAAAACATACTAAACAGTGTTTGATGAAATTCAAAAAGTGCACATAGTTTCCTGTAAGGGGTAGGTTTAGGTGTAGGGTCAGTGTAGGACAATACTACATACAGTCTGTACAGTATAAACACCATTACACCTATGGAGAGACCCCATAAACCACAAATGCAAGTGTGTGTGTGTGTGTGAGACTCACGGGACAGAGAGTGACGGAGCGTAGCATCAGAGAGCGTCTGCTGGCAGGAGCAGCTCTCACACACTATTATAGCATCTGTCTGTGTGCTTCTCTCATTCTCATATTAATGAACTTGTGGGCGGGGCTTCCTCATTTAATCCCACCAATCACAGCACACATGTAGAGATAAACACTCACACTCCAGTGACAGCAGGACAATCCTCTTCGTCAAACATCTTCAGCTACAGTTATCACTAGACATTACTCTACTATGAGTTATATCAGTAGTTCTTTATTATCTGATACATTAAATTCTATATTATTGTAATAGTATCACTTATTGATTGTCTTTTTTTTATTATAAATAGCAACGCATAGGTGTAAACCATTAAAACATTTTCAACCAAGGACAAAAGATGCAGTTCACTAAACACACACTGAAATTTAGGGGCATGTTGTCACACTAAATGGGGTAAACTGTCAGTGAGAGCAAACTATCCTAAAACAAAACAAAAACACCAAGCTCTTGCTTTGGCTAAAAGTGTATAAATGAGGAGATGTTCTGAGCACGCTCATCAGGTCTGAGGGAGAGCTGAGGAACTCTACAGTCCTGATGGAGACACCTGGCAGGTTTCTTCACACATTTATTGCTATGAAGCAGGCCTGGTCTCCTCCATATATCCATGTGTATGTCTACTCTCAGGCTTTGTTCTGATTTTTTCAGGAGTACGAGAATGATGTGAACACTCTTCAGCACACTTCACACACAGACCAATCCTGTCCTTCTTTTAATCCACGAGATGTTTGCTTCCTCTCGGTTCCTCTGATGATCTTTCGTGGTGTCAGTGTTCATCACGCGTCTCTGGTCCTCCAGCTTCTTCTGCTCTTCAGTGACTGTGATGTAGAGGATGGAAACTCTCAAAGATCTGATCTCTGGAGACGCAATGCTCTCATGTAGCTTCTGAATACAAATAAAACCTTTGATCTATTATATTTGTATGAATGCAGAGGGTTTCTAAGGTAAATGTATGCATAAAGAACCAGTCAGTGCTTTGGAGACATTTGATTGAACATATATTTAATCAAATGTGTTAAATTACCTGTGTGTGAGGGATAATGTAGGGTCTCAAAATAAAGGCTACACAAATAAATTCAGTCATAAACAAAACATTGATTTCAGTTTAATTTATTATTTGACTTAGTGTGTGTGAGAGAGAGAGACTGTGTGTCAGTGTGTGTGTGTGTGTGTGTGCACCTGGTCATTATCACGTTATAGGGACCAATTATCCCCACAAAGATAGGAATACCAGTAAATGTTGACCTTGTGGGGACATTTGTTAGGTCTCCATGAGGAAACAAACTTATAAATCACACAGAATAAAGTGTTTTGAGAATCTAAAAATGTGTGTAGTTTCCTGTAAGGGGTAGGTTTAGGTGTAGGGTCAGTGTAGGACAATACCACATACAGTCTGTACAGTATAAACACCATTACACCTATGGAGACACCCCATAACACATGGAAACAAAATGTATGTGTGTGTGTGAGAATGAATGTAAATATAAGGACTTGTTTGTGTGTTAGTGTTTGTTAATCATGTATACCTGTCATCTTGCAAAATGTATTTGGATTCAGTTTTTGCTGCTTGTTTTGTGGATCCAAATAAAAGAATAAGATGTGATTCTCAGCCTGCAGCTCCACTGCTGAGAACCCAGCGGGCGTCATTAAAGCAGACTCTAGTGTGAGGGGAGCAGCCAAACTCTATTTTTATCTGATGTTGGTTGTGAATGGAGCCGCAGCTGTAGGATCTGAAGCAGTGGTCTGATCTCCTGAGGAACAGCTCGAGCCTCAGCGCTTTCGTTTCCTCTCCGTGATGCTTGTTTTCTCCAGAGATTATGCTTTGCCATTATCAGATATTTATTGGACGCTCGCTGCACGTGTGAGGTATGATGGGATTGGTTTGATTCCTGTCTCGTGGTTTTTTCTTTGCCCTTCCTCTCACTCTGCCCAGCGCTCTCCACTGTCCTATCACATTGAAAAGTGTAGAAATGATGGAGGACTCCAGCTGGACGGCCTGAGATGTGATATCCAGAGGTTTTGATGGCATTTTCATTTTATCTGTAAAAGTAGCCTTTGCATTTAAGCACAGCTACTTTGTGTTCAGCAGTCACTGGGTGAGCCGCTCCAACACACCACCTGCTGTCAGAGAATGAGTTTACATTTTCAATCAGCCCATCCGAAGAGTTTGTTCAGACCAATGACTAATCAACACATATTTTATGTTATGGTCCTATTTCATATAAAATTGTTTCGTCTGGTAGGATTGACAGATAGTGATGGTCTAGTTCAGCACTCAACTCTCCAACAGACCTGAAGAAAACGTAAAGCTATTATTGTGTTCAATGTTTAGGCCTAACATAAACTACAATAGTTTTCACTTTAAAGTGCATTTTGGAGGATGATTTTCTGTTTGGAGCGCAGTGGAAGTAAATGGCTCTTTATAAAAGGATCTTTGAATCATTGTTTCGTTCAAAACCCGGACTCATTCAGAAAACACCATTTCTGCTGTGGCTTTATTATTGGCAATACTTTTGTTGGCAAAATTGAACAAACACACAATATCATGTTTAAAATATAACACAATATTTCCTTCTAATTTATTTAAAGTGTTGTATAAAATCTAATTTGCACTTGTGTTCTTTGTGACAAAAACAGAGTGATAGCCTATTGCTCTTGCTGCTCATTTGATACAGCTTATCATATGATAGAAATATTAGACAACAATAATTGTACCGGGGCATTTTTAGCACCAATATCTTGAATAAGACACATCTCTTTACTCTGGCTTACACATAGCACACTGATACGCTTCTGTTAATCAGATCCATTAAAGGATTGTTAGACTGCATTAATTAGATCGGCCTGCACCGGGAGCACTCCCCTTAACACACGATGTACTCGTTACATCGTAAACAAATGGCATCTACGCTAATATTAGCCAGTCTCTTTGTTTCTCAGTCTGTATCAAGATCAGCATCAAGTGTTGATGTCTACAGCCCTGACTGTCATCAGAGACCAGGACACCTAGATGTGCTCCAGAGACAGATCCCCAGTGAAGACCTTGACAGCCATCGGGACAAGACCACAGGAATCAGACGAGTCCGTTACATCATCTGACTTTGCTGTGGTTGTATTGAACTGCTGGTTTGTTCTGGTCAGAGGAGAACTACTCCCAGGTTTTTTTTTCATCTGCTTTCTGTCACAGAAGAAGTTTGGTTCCTTGCCACCGTCGCCTCTGGCTTGCTTAGTTGGAGACACTTAATTTCTAGTGATTATTGTTGATTTGATTGCACAGATACTACTTTAAATGAACTGAGCTGAACAATGACGACTCTGAGTTTAATGAAATACCTTTAGCTGAAAAGTGTTTAATCTTGTCATTCTACATTAATTACTGACACTCTATTTTACAATTTGATACTGTTAATTGCTTTGACACAATCTGTATGTTAAAAGAGCTATATAAATAAAGGTGATTGACTTGGACAGTCAACTGCGTGAAAGATGACGTGCAGGTCTGGGGGCGGGGCCAGTGCGTTAACTGCCTTAAAATATTTCAATCGCGATATTTTTTTTTAAAATTAAAATTAATTAAGTTGTGTGTGTGTGTGTGTGTGTGTGAGGGCTGTCATTCCTCTTCTGTGAGACGGAAAAAAATTAAGGGATTGCGTTTGTAAATCTAAAAACAACATAGTTTTGGTCAGATGCAGAACCAGAGCAGCTTTTATATCTGAATATAACGAATGCTATTCCGCCATTCAGTGGCTTAGAATGATTAATAATAATAGCGATAATAATAATAGCCATAGCAGGACAGGCCTGGGTTCGGATCCAGACAGTGACGTCGCTGGTTCGCGGCGCTCGGCGATGACGTCACTGTGGGCGGAAGTGAAGGAGAGTTCCAGAAGGAGCGGCGGGTGCGCGAGGCGCAAACACACAGGAGTATAACAATAAGAACTCTTATAATATTAATAGTAATAACAGCGATTATACGAGGCTTTTAAAAGGAGCAGACGCGTCAGTGACAGTCATGACGACCATCGATTACAGTGTGTGGGATCATATCGAGGTTTCCGATGATGAAGATGATACTCACCCAAACATCGACACACCGAGCCTGTTCCGCTGGAGACACCAGGTAACACACACACACACACACTCTCACACACACTCACACACACACACACACCCTCACTCACACACACATAACACAGGGTCTGTTACACACGGTAACACACACACACCCACACACACCGAGCCTGTTCCGCTGGAGACACCAGGTAACACACACACACACACACACACTCTCTCACACACTCACACACACACACACACCCTCACTCACACACACATAACACAGGGTCTGTTACACACGGTAACACACACA
>JAUMHE010000042.1:20829538-20843656 GCA_032359235.1 Enteromius mattozi
CTTACCGAAGAGCAAGCGTACTGCTGCAGGTCCACACTACAGGTGGCGCTCACAAGTCCAGCGGACAGGAGAGTCTCGTTACTGTGGAAGACATCAGAATTTCATGAGCACTTCCTGTCTGACAGATGATGTCACAGTGTCAAAGTACAGAAGACAATGTTTGCTTATACCTGTTGACTCCTGAACAAACTCTGGTAGCTGTAAAATCCATCAGAAACATTGATTAGTGCTACTGGATCTCGTTTGTAATAATGCAACACCAGTACAAGAAAACAACAACAACAAAACAATCAAAATAGCTCCATTTTGTTGACAGATCCATTCAATTTCTTGTTGGCTACGTGGTAACAGGAAGGAACTCCTTACTCCACAAACTTCTAAACGAACACTCCGTTCTGCTTCAACATATCTATTAAACCCCCCTAGGAATAAGCTTCATATATGGGAAATCAGGCTTTTTGCTCAGCTGCCCAGAGTTTGTGGAATGCTCTTCCCGGCCACCTGTGGACTCCACAAGCTGTCGATGTTTTGACTCATACTTTTAGCAAAGCTTTTGAATGATTTTTATACTTTTTAAAATTGTTTTTCATTTCGTTTTGGATTCTGTGTGAATCTAAAGTGCATTACAAATAAATTATTATTATTGTTATTATTATTATTATTAACAATGACTCCACTCAGTCTGAAGTGCTTTGAGGGGTTAGTCATGCACAACATCAAAATCAGCCTCCCCAACACACTCAAACTGCTTCAGTTTGCGATACCGTCCAAACAGCTCTACGGACGATGCAATGTCTTCCACCCTCCACCTAGCTCTTACCAACCAAGAAAATAAAGACTCCTATGTTAGAATGCAGTCTATCGACTTCAGCTCAGCATTCAACACAATGATCCCGCAACTAAACCTGCTGTGCCTTAACACCTTCCTCTTTGTGGATCCAGGACTTTCCAACTGAAGGATCTCAGTCATTCTGTGTCGGCTGCAACACCTCCAGCACTACCACACTGGACACAGATGCCCCACAGGGCTCTGTGCTCAGCCCGATGCTCTTCGCGCTGCTGACCCATGACTGCACTGCCAAGATCAGCTTCAACCACATCATCATGTTTGCTGATGACGCAACGGTGGTAGGCCTTACCAGCAACAATGATGAAACATCCTACAGGGAGGAAGTGACACAGCTGGTTGAATGGTGTGGTGCAAACAACCTGTCCCTCAATGTGAGTAAGACAAAGGAGGTTGTGATGGACTACAGGAGAAACTCCGTCGACCACCTCCCACTGACCATCGACAGATTGACTGTGGAGAGAGTCAGCAGCACTACATTCCTCGGGGTGCACATAACAGAAGACCTCACCTAGGCCACCAACACTACATTAATCTCCAAGAAGGTGCAACAGCGCTTACATTTTCTCCACCGACTTAAAAGAGCAAGTCTTCCACCACTTATCCTCACCACTTTCTACAGGGGAACAATTGTGAGCATGCTGACACATCACTGTCTGGTATGGGAGCATAGCTGCAAAGATCATCGGTGCCCCTCTCCCCTCCATTCTGGATATCTATCTTGCATGATGCTCCAGTGAAGCCAACAGTATCGTGAAGGCCCCCACCAATTCCTCCCATTATCTCTTCCAGCTCTTGCCATCAGGAAGATAGTACCAGAGCATCAGAGCCTGCTCTGCCAGACTGCTCAACAGTTTTTCCCCCAGGCTGTGAGGGCCCTCAGTTCCAGTTAAATCCACCCCCCACCCTCTCCAAAACACCATCCACAACCCTACCTCCTGAAACTAGCCCTATAATAAATCTAAAACTATCAATAATAAATCAATTTGATAAGACGTTCAAGCTATTTTTTTAGTTTGAGTTTGCTTGTCCAAAAAGCTACTTGTGTTTAACATTATTTTGATCGAAGAACTGAAGGTGTAAAGGCAACTATTGCATTGGTTACTGGAGTCATTGTTATTTACACATCCCAAACAGGTGTAAAATAAAAACGCACTTACCATTAACAGTTGTGACCAAACACTGCAACAGAAGAGAGAAAAAATAAAAGACACAATGTTACAATGTTATGAAATCTCTGTGTGTTTGTGGATTTTGCAAAAAAAAGAAAAATATATTAAAGGAGAGAATGATAGTGATGAATCCCGTAGGACTGTACGAGATTGAGAAGGAACTAATGTTAAAACAAACTCTTACTGTTGGAGGTTCAGGAAGTGAGCAGTCTGAAAATAAGACAAACATTAATTTATTAATTCCAGAAGATGTAATGACAAACATGTTGATCTTCTAGAGGAGTCGACAGTGAGAGATGATGAAGATCACTAGTCACCTCTTGCTCCATTCTGCTTGAGTTCTCCAGTTATTTGGAAGACCAGAGTCTCCGTCTCTGTCGGCAAGGCAGGTAACGCCTTAAACAGTCTCTGAAAACTGAGAAAGAACCACAGAATTATAGCAAATCTCAGCGCAAGAGACGCCAGAGTCTCAAAATCATGTACCAAATCCACTTACATCAGTATGTAGGAACTGCACGGAATATCGGTCTGTGGGAACACAAAGAAGCGTCAGTGCCGACATCACACATACAGTACGATTCATCAGACTCATTTGACCACTGCGCATTTACTTTACAGTCACATTTAAGGTAATCCACATGTAACTGCAAAGTCTGTGGCATCACACTAGGGTTTATGGAGAGCCACTGAGAACGGCTGTGTAAATTTTACCGTCTTTGAGATTACGAGCAGGTTTTGAAGAACATTAGGAAGATCTCTTCCCACAGGAGACACAAGCAGATGATCAAACACTATATTGATGATGAAGTCCTTCTCTGCAAAACCAGGTAGATTTTCAACCATCAGTCCAGCCACCTGCTTTGGAGTAAGATTGTCCAAGGTATCCAACTAAAGACACAGAAGAAGAAGAAATTAACAATGAAGGGTACAGTGTTGTTGGTGGTATTTTTCTAAATCTCCTGGGATGAAATCACATGTGAAGACATAAAGACATACGGGATTAAAGTGTCTGTTGATGGAGAGCAGATCTGCGAGAGACACAAACCCAGAGAACGGGCCAAAGTTCTTCTGTAGCCACTCAGTGCTTCTGTTATCAGACACACAGCCCGCATCTGACACACACAACACACACAGTGAAATGACTTTCAGCGCGTCAGGAACCTCCGCATGAAACATCAGTGAACCTCCACCTCACCTGTTGTGTTTCTTCTGAGGAAGGGCAGGATGAAGTTGTTCGCCATGTTTCTTCCTTGGTTCTCATTGACAAATTTGACCTCTGACAGACTGAGAAATGGTTGAGAATAAAGTTAAACAAGCATCTCATGACAGTCCTGAGCTAATGCTGAGCAAATGCCTCTCTTACATGTGCTGGTAAGTTTGGCAGCTGAGGTTTTTGCTGCTAGTGCACTGCAGTAGGGATGGAGACGCAAACGGTAAAAACGGCTTCAGATTTTGAGCGAAAAACATGCTGATGAAAGTGAAGTCACTCCATTTGTCAGGACTGATGCGCTGCAGTCTCAGCTCTCCAATCACATCCAGCACTTGGGACACAACGTCATCTCTGATTGGCTGAGACTGATGATGCAATGAGGAGGAATTACTGTCAGATTCCCAGTCAATCTTCCAGAGAACACCAGAGGAGAGATGTACAAGATTTATTTACCATATTTGCTGCTGTGCTAAAGGTGATGAGGGCTCTGTCCAGAACATCATTTGCTTTGGTGAAAAGCAGTTTCCAGATCTCCTTGGAGTAACTGCTGCTGCTGGATAGCTGACACATCAGGAGTTCAGTCAGGTTTTCAGCAGTGAAGCCTGTGAGCTACAAACACAGAAGATTTCGTCAGTGGACATCAACGTTCAGGAAATATTATGGTGATTCCGGGAACTGCTGCACATTTGGAGGGACGTAGATTCCCAGATGATCATCAACATCATGTCAGTTTTCTGCTCGTGGTCTTCTTACCGAAGAGCAAGCGTACTGCTGCAGGTCCACACTACAGGTGGCGCTCACAAGTCCAGCGGACAGGAGAGTCTCATTACTGTGGGGTGGATAAAACTCTCTCATTATTTTAATTTATTTGAAATAAATATAATTTTCAGTTAAAAGTTTATAATATAAACCACCTTCTGACTCCATCACAAATTAATGATTCTGTAAAAGTAAAAAAAGTAAAATAAGAAAAACAGAGTATATTCTTGAATAGGCAGTGTATTGCCAATCAATCGATCACTTTTATTTATATAGCGCTTTTAACAATACAGATTGTAGCAAAGCACTGAACATTATTAAATAGGAGAATAGAGTTAATAGAGTATAATGACGAGATTAAACTGTTTTTTTATTAAATGCAGAGATGGTCTCTGTAATCAAAACGACCATAATCACTAGAAATTAGGTGCCCCCAACAAAGCAAGCCAGAGGCGACATCGGCAAGGAACCAAAACCCCAATTGTATTGTTTCTTTAATGATACTTTACAGCTTATTTACAATATTTAACTTACCATTGATTGGTGTTGAAATACACTGGAAAGAAATTCCCATAAATCAGTAATAGTCCATTAAGCTCTTTTCCTTGATGTTTGAGAAAATATCAGTCGATGAAATTAAAACATGTGTTTCTTACCGTATCAGGTGGAGGAAAACAGCCTGTTAAAACAGTAGTAAAATCTCATTATTATAATAAAGAAAAATGTGCCTGTCAATCTTAAATGTAGCTCAGCTAAACTTACGTAACTCTAAAATTGCTATACAATTAAAGCTTTATGTCTAAATAAAATAGGTTCCCAATTTGATATATAAATTAAAACTCCATTAAAACTTTTCTGATGCATTTTTTGTCACTTAATTTCTCTGTCAATATTACTGCTATCACAAAATGACCACCACATTCAGAATCTTGACTCAGACCTTTCCAAATATATGCATTTTGTCAAGACTATAAAGTTCTGATTGTAAAATAACGTAATACATTTTGTAAAATATGACACTTGGCACCGCCCTCTTAGGGAGAGGAGACTGCCAAAAGATTTTAAAGAACCAATGTTTTTCACAGGATGAAATTTTAGTTTTATGCTTTGAAATTATCTAATTTAGGGTGATTACTAAAACATTTGATTATTAAAAAGGTAATAAAATATGTAAAACAGTTGATTAGTAAAAAGGTAATAAAATATGTAATGTCTGTGGGCCCACCAGTGGGCCAGTGACACTTTTTAATATATGTAGTTAGTCCGCCATAATTTTAATTTGTTTTGTTTGTGTGCATGTATTTGTACCGGGAGGAGACATTTGTTCCAGCTGACTCATGTAGTTCTTGATGGGTTGCATCAAGTGTGGAGGAACCACAGATTCGTGCAGCCTTTGAACTCTGAAACAGAAAGAGACATTGTGGGAAACTGTGACTGAAATCATTCAGAAACAGTAACAGACACAGAGTTTAACTGGTACTTACATCTGCTGGTAAGACGAGCACTCCAAACCAATCTGACACCAGAACAAAACAAGATACAATTCATCTTACTGCAAAACAATTAAACATGCTGCAACAAATTTGAGACTGCATCAATTTTGCAAAACCTCCTACATATCGCAAAAACGTTTTTATGCTCACATGAGGTGTTTTTTCAGGAAATTTGAAAATTAAATATTTCGCAAAACTGCAATGGAAATGTGTTTTTTTTTTTTTTTGGCATTTACCATTGCATTTATCTGTGGCTCTTTCAGACCACCACCAGAGGGCACCCTCTCCGGAGTATTAACTCTCATTCGGACTTCATTTCCCACACACCCCATGCCTAGGACTAATTACCGCCAGGTCTCTCTTATTAGCTCCCCTTTATAAGCTTTGCCCAAACACTCAGAATACGCAAAGTCTTGTTTAGCCTGTCTAACATTTCTGAGCATTATTCCGTGGTTGATTCTCTCGTGTGTGATTCTGGACTGTGTTACCTCTTGTGATTCTCTGCCGCCTATCCTTCTGTCATTTTGCAATACTTTTTTGTTGACATTTATAAAATATTGCCAAAGTTTAGCGCAAATCTGTAATGGAAAAGTGGCTAGTGTTTGGCAGAGATGTTCTTACCTGGTTAGCGAGCATGATGACATATTCAAGCATCTCAACTAGACCACGGTCTTCAGGAGAAACCAGGATGTGATTAAAAACCATGTTTATTAAGACGTTTTTCTCAGGGAGACCTGCAAAATCCTCAACTATGAGCTCAGCTGTTTGTCTGGGAGAGAGAACCACCAGTGCATCGATCTGAAATGCACAAAGAAAACACTTCATTTAACAAAGATTACATTTAATGTTGCAGAGATCCAATTCACCAGTTACATGAGAAGGTGAAGAATAGAGCTATATTTTAATTTTGGAAACAAAATAAAGCAAACTAAGATGTTCTGGTTTGTGGCAACACAGGTAACTCACAGCGTTGAAATTTTGGTTCAGCTGGTACATTTCCCTCAACGTTGCAAACTCTGAAAATCCACCAAGATTCAGAGTAACCCAGATGCTGCTGTTCTCCACAGGGCAGCCACCTAAAACATATTGGTAACATATTTTATAGGTGGATGGATAGATGGATAGACAGATATACAGATAGATAGATAGACAGATGTACCTGAAACATTTTGTCGGCTTAGGAAGGAAACGATGAAATACTGATAAACATCCTGCAAAGCTTCTTCTGGCATCAGGAGCATGTTGTCACTGAGTTCTGAAACACTGACAGGACAACATGAAGTCAGTTGAGAGTAAAGGTAAATTGAGAATAGAATTCAGCTGCTGGGATTAGCACTTATGTCTTCAGTGGACGTACAGTATCTGGAAGGTTTGGCAGCTGAACTCTTTGTGACTGAGGCATGTGAGATATTCTGGAGTCAGAGTGGAGAGAAGAGGCTTTAACTTGATCTGGAACCATAATCTCACAAACGACTCATCCTGCAAGTTGCTCATCATGAAGGTGTCATGAATCATTTGGTCTAGGAGGTCGCTGAAGGGGGAACTCTGAGAACTGAAGTTCTGGGCAAGAAATAACATGCAAACCAAAATTATGTCAAATACTGGGTTCTACACAGCTGGTGTGAGATCTGGCAGGTCTTACGGTCATGGAGAGCTGCTGCAGGAGAGCATTGAGGTTCTGAGAGAGATACAGGAGCACACTCGAGAGTGTCTCCTCGTTGAGCGTGAGGTTTGAGCGTGCTGCGCAGTGCAGGACCGTGGCCACATGTTCCACCAGGTCTGTCAGCTGGAATGACATAAAGACACTGTGTGAGATATGCTATGAAATCTCAGCAGAGAAGATGCTTGGAATAATGTGCATATATGTTCCCAGCATGTGATTAGCTTACCCCACACGTTCTGTTATCAATATAGACACTGCAGATATCCCGACTTTCATTCTGTGCTCCAGTTCCCATCCCCGTCTCAATGTAGCTAAAGAGAAAACACAAACCACATCAGAGCATTTTCATCACTTTATCAGAGGAAGCCTCTGGATAACTGTGACACTATCATTGTGGTAAACTCACAACTGGTTATGGAAGACAGCCGAGAGGTTGGGGTGGATTTCTATCCCAGGAGGAAGGAATCGCCGGAGTATGGGAGAAACCACATGCGTGAACCAGTCGTTAACATTCACAGGGTCAAAAGTGGCCAGCTGCTGGTTGGAATTCTGCTTGTACGGAGCGGCGAGCTCGGCGAGAGTCAAGTTGATCATGGCCTGCATCAGTGTGGTGCTCCGCATGTTTTGCTTCAGGAACAAAGCAGATACAGACAGCAGAAATCAGGAGATGGGGTTTGGGTTTGTAGTGTCTAACTGAATGTGTGAGTGCTGTTACCTGCTTCGTCAAGGACACAAACTGTCTAACAAAACTCTGGACAGGACTAAATGCCGTCATTAATCCATTCAGCGCCTGAAGCCACACATCAGACCAGATTACTCATTCAATTTCTCAGGATGTTGCCACATTATAGTTTCTTGAATATCCACTTATTAACTCATCTACATCAGGTCTGGGCAGCTCTGGTTTTCAAGATCCACTTTGCTGCACTTCAACCCTTCAACCCTGATGAAAATAACCCGTCTGGATTAGGGTTGTGGCTGAGCTCTGCAGGGAAATGGATCTTGAGGTCCAGAGTTACCCAGCTCTGATCTACATCAATGATTGGCATGATTCTTGCCTGTCCGAGAGGGTCTTGAGGTGAAGCGGTTGGAGCAGTGCTCATATAATACACTGTGCCGTTATTTGAAGGCCATGGATCCTCAGAGGGCATCAGAGAGGAAACCAAACTCTGAAACACCAGGCCAAGGGAGCTGTTTGTCAAGCCCACCACCTCCGGATGAAGGAGAAGCTCTGCCTTCTGCTCTTGACTCAAGAGGTGCAAAACCTCCAGCTGATGAGACAAGGAAGAACCTCAGAACACCTCTGGGACATTAGCACAGACCTGAGGATGCCATCAGGAAAACACCAAATGCAAGAGTGAGTGTTCCTACCCCGCTGAAGAGCATGTTGATGGATGTGAAGTCGCGCACTTGAGCCATGACAGAGAACGAGCCAAGGTTCTTCATGAGCCAGTCCTCAGTGCTGTCCTCTGGATCTACACAACCTACAACAACACCAGCATACAATCAGACTCAAACCTGCACAAAACCCGCACAGAACACATGAGCAATTCTAGAGGGGAAGAGTTACCTGAGGATGTGTTTCTAGAGAGAAACGGGTACATGAAGAAAGAGTAGATCCACTTTTGTCGCACTGGGTCCAGACCGGAGAAATGCTGACTCAGCTCCTTTACACTATACACACAACAAATAATTCACACAGTCAATCACACTCATTCATATTCTGCTTCTAGTCTATTAAATGCGCAGGTGTGTGCTGTCATACATAGTCTGATAGGCGCTGCAGCTGAAGTTTCTGTTGCTGAGGCAGGTGAGGAAGTTTCTGGAGACGGACGACAGCAGAGGAGTGAGCTTGATGTCCAGCCATGCTCTGATCACGTGATCCTCGTTCATACCGATGCCTCCTGACAGATCTAGGATCGGCACGCCAGCCACACTGGAGCGCTGCGAGACAGAAAGTGTCACGGCAGAGCTGCAGCAGTGAGGGCTCATGGGATATGTGTGTGTGCTGGGGTACCATGAAGGAGTAGACATCCAGAGCGGCGCTGATGAGACCCTTCAGGTGCAGTATGTGGTCTACGTCTGGCTCAGATGGGACTCCAGCACACATCAGGAAGCCCCGCGTGGGACCGTCCAGCTGAGACGTCAGTAAACACAGCACAGAGTGAGAGGGAGCGATTACAGCATCAAATGTGGGTTTGAGTCCCTTTTCAGAGAAGTCTGCTCGCCACGCTCATATATATCTTTCAAATCAGTAAGAAATCAGTAAGAAATTTTTCTTACAAATCAGTAAGAAATTTTTCTTACAAATCAGTAAGAAATTTTCAAGTAGCACTGAAAAGCTTATATTTCAGGCTGTAGTTTGGGTTGCTTGCCACTGTCACCAGTTAAAAGATCATTAATATCCAGACATGTTATTGATTTACCTGCACTGACACTATCAGATGAGAAAAGAAACAAATTGATCAGAATAATGACATAATTCTCTTTTTTAGAGATGCTTTACAGCTAAAATTTGTTTCATAACTGATGAATTTTACAACATTAACAGTTTTTTCCTTGATTTTTACTGTGAAGCATCTGTATAAAGTGCCAATAAATAAATGTGACTTGACTTGAGTTTGCCTCTCTCACCAGAATCTATCATACATGTTTTGCATGTTATCTGCTCTAGAAGTCTATCAGTAGCATATTCCATAGTCTTTCTCTAGTGGCTGATGGGAGTGGTGTGGGTCCATTGTGTCTGAGATCATGTTTTTGTCTGGGCTACTTTTATTCAGAAAGAGTGGTCATGTTCCCTTCGGTTTCACGTTTCTGTCTGGAAGATTGTTGTCTAATCAGGCTGTTTGTGTCCATCTCCAGTGTGGCTCTGCTGTTGTTAATGGATGGATCTGCTTTAATCAGTGTAACACCTCTGAGATCTCTGTACACTCAAAAAAAAAAAAAAGACTCTTTAAACTAACTCAATTGAATTATGTAATTAAGGACAGTGGTTCCGCAGAAACAAATTGTTTATTATTTATATGAATGGAATTTTTTGAATTTATTTGTTTTTGTGATCACTACAACTTTTCCCTCAATAAATTCTTAATTTGCTGCTTTAAGTTAGTGTGGTAGTTGTTAAGTTTAGTTATTGGGTACGATTAGAGATGTAGAATAAGGCATTAATATGTGCTAAATAACTACTAATAAATGGGTAATATTCTAGTAATATGCATGCTAATAAGCAACTAATAGGTGTAACCATAAAATAAAGTGTTACCGATTTCTTTATATGACTTTGCTTATCTTACATTATTGTTTAGTTCATAGTGAGTGCATGTGTTTAGCTCTGCTGTCCCAAACAGACAAAACTCTCCAACAAAGAACAATCTAAAAATATCTGTGTGTGTGTGTTTGAGCTCACATCAGTGCATTGTTCTTCTGTTAGTCCTGCACTCGTTCCACTGGTTTGACTGTGAGTAATGAAATGAGATGGAGATTAATGTGGGCAGAGGGAGGAGATGAAGTTGAATGGAAAGTGAGCAATAGGTCACGATGTATGAAAGTCAGAAATGTAAAGTCATTTCACAACAACAACATAAAACACAAGAAAGATTGCATTCTGGATCCTTTTGTCTCAAAAGTTTCTATGGATTACATAATGGAAAGATCTGAAGTGCTTCACTCACATATGCACCACTGAACAAACGCTGCCTGAAAACACAGAGAAAACAGAGAGTCACGTGTCTTATCTGTTTGCTGGACACTATGGCAAAAACAACTCTGACAGAGAGGTCAAGCCTGCATTTAACCTGTGTATTAGACACCTACTACCAAGTAAAGTACACATACATCAATCAGAGTCTGTGTGATTTCCTTCTGTGAGAAGGACAGTCACACATGAAAACACTTGAGCACGAAAATTATGAACTGAATTAATAATGTCATTGTAGACACGCATTTGAAAGACACCACTGACCAATCACAATCAGGTATTCCAGAGCATGAAATAAAATAATCATCCTCATTTTCAATCATAATTTGGACATTATGCACATGTTTGTTGATTAGTGTGCTGCTTTATTAATGAGTATAAATATGTGGACTCACCAAAGCCCATCGCTCCTAAATAGAGGAGCAGGAAAATCAGAGGCGTTCTCATGATGACTGGTCTTCTTCTGGAGATTTTCAGCTCTTAGAGAAACAGACACAAACCCAGATCAATGGCATGCTCGTTCTCAGATGACTGCAGCATGTAATAACTGGAGATTCATTAGTCTCAAGCTTTCAGCTCGCTGTCACATACAGTACAAGGAATATTTTACAGCTGCTTGAAAAAGCGATAAAAACAACCCTGAAATGATACACTCCTGCATAAATGGTTTAATACTTTTATTAAAAAAATTTATATTTCAGTGAGTTTATTCTGTTTACAAAGGTTACATTTATTTAAAAAACAAACAGTAAAATAGCCTAAACATTTATTAGCACTGATAATCAGAAATATTTCTTAAGCAGCAAACCAGAAAAATAATCTAAACTTTACACACAAATCGGTCACAAAATGCCTGACTTCAAACACCTTTGCCATAATAATTCCTGTTAGATGTGTGTGTTACCCAGAGAACTGTGTGCTGTGTTTTGCCAATGTCTGAGAATGAGTGTCTGGTTTTGTTGATTTGGTGTGTTTCTGCTGTTTGAGAGTCAGCTTCAGAAACTGTGTATATGTAATATAATATAACCCATGAACGAAAAGAGTGCTTCCAAGGCACTTAGTTAAGCTGTTCATATGAAGTAGGCCTGTGTGTGTCAGGTGTTCTCTGTGGGTGTTGTGGCGTCATGTGTTGCATTACAAACACAAAACAGCAGCACATTCTTACACACATCTCTGTCATTCCTCTCAGAACACAACAGAGCCACAGCTGGTTAAACCAGTCGAGCGAGGAAATAACACACACTCTTCAACACAAATGTCATCCCTTAAAACAGAATAATCAAAAGTAATGGCATTCTGCCTCTCATGATTGACTTATGAAATGTGAAGTGCAAATAAGTGCCTTAATGAATGCAATGAGGGAAATTATAAAGATGATATGAAACTTTACAGGCACGAGTTTAAAATGTCAAAGACTGCAAACACATACACACACAGTATGCTATGAGTCATACACAAAGTAATTTTAGATTAATAATATACTTGACTTGATGGAAATACACAACTTTATATCAAACATCATTTGCTTGAAGAATCTAGTACCACATTTCTAATGTGATATAAACTGTAAGGAACTATCAGCCAATCAGATGATGTATGGATAAATCATATCCAAATATTCTGGTATATAAACAGTGTGACTGGACTGACAGTTATATATGATCGCAAAAGGATTTTCAGCAGTGTACTTTGGCAACATGAAGCAATCTAGAAATCGCTCCAATCTTGAACTCAAATGATAATTCTGATAAGTGTAATTCTGTAGACGTACGTACTCTACCCGGCATTCTCACAGTGTACCTAAATAATCAGTTTTCTACATTTGTAAATCTGTAAACTACTGTAATAATTAAATGAGCAAAAGTGCTCATGATTCAAATATCATTTCATTTTGCTTTGCTGTTATGAGATGGCAGCGCTTATTTTCACAATATAACATATGAAAGATTACAAAACACTCCTGAGACGTCTCAGTCACATCTCAATTCTTAAGATATGAAATCTAAGTCACGATCAGCTCATGATGGAAACATCTGCTAATGTCTGACTTGATCTTTCCAAGACCAAACTCACACATGATTTGGTAGAGTTTCTACTAATATCTTCTAACACTTTATTTTGATGAGTACACAACATATTACACACTGACTATCAGAAACTTATTCTACTAACCTTAAGCCTACCCTAACAGTCTACTCTGAGAGTTAGTGACACGTAGTTGTGAATTTATGAGAATTAGTATTTATAATGTTACTTATAGTCAGTAGAATGTGGACGATCAAAATTAAGTGTAACCAAGTATTTTAAACATGATCTCACACTAAAAAACAATTAGGAAGCAGTTAATATTAATCACTGTTAATGTTCATTTCAATATTTACTAATACATTTTAAAATTAAAGTTTGTATCTTGAATGAACAGAATTCTACATGAACTGAATTCTGTAAGAGAAGAAGTGCACACTGAACGCATTAACTAACGTTGGCTATTGAGACTTTTTGTGAAGTGTTGATGAAATGTTCCTTGCACATCTCATAGAGAATATAATAACTCACACTCATCTAAAACATCTGATCTGATTCGATTTAGAAGAGATCAAATCTTAAGAAGCTCTGAGATGATCTGGCTATGTCACTATCATTAAAACTCACACTACAGTCACAGGGGAGTATTACCAGAGCAACAGCACAACACACACAGGTAAACACAACACTCTTTACATGAAGAGAAATCACTGAGCTTACCTGTCAGGTGTGTTTGTCATGAAGAAGTTAGTCTGTGCTACAGCCTACAGCTACAGCCATTCACCAGACTCCACCCACAGCACTGTGTGTGTGTGTGTGGAGTGAGAGAGAGAGACTGAGTGTGTGTGTGTGTGTGTGCGTGAGACCGTTTGACCTTGTGGGGACATTTGTTAGGTCCCCATGAGAAAACAAGCTCCATAAAACATGGAAATACAACATGTGTGTGTGTGTGTGATTTGCCATGTCGACTGCCCCGCAGGGTGCTGTATGGCCAGCTACATCATGGTCGACGTTCAGCTGGAGGGCAGAAAAAGCGATTTAAGGATCAGATGAAGATCGCCTTGAAGAAGTGTAAGATCAGACCCGAAGAGCTGGAGGATGTTACTGCTGACCGTACCAGCTGGCAAAAGCTGTGTAGAGATGGGGTTTATACGCTTGAGATGGAGAGGACAATTAATTAAATTCAATTCAATTCAAATTTATTTGTATAGCGCTTTTCATGATACATATCATTGCAAAGCAGCTTTACACC
>JAUMHE010000042.1:20853172-20864328 GCA_032359235.1 Enteromius mattozi
GCGTCCCTGCTTAGACTGCTGCCCCCGCGACCCGGTCCCGGATAAGCGGTAGAAGATGGATGGATGGATGGATGGATGGATGGAGGTTTGAGTCACTGACCTTGTCTTTGTCCCATTCTCCGTTGTTTCTGTTCATGAGCGCGGTTAGCGTGTTGATGCTGGTGATGTTCCAGGTCCTGATCTCGTCTAGCGTGGCTTGCCGTGACACAGATGAGAGCAGCTGCAGAGTGCTGTCAGAAAGTCCGGCCGGATACACCTGGAACACAGCGGTCATCAGTGTCGGCCAGCAGTTACCGGCGGTCATCAGCACAGATCACTCACCTGCTTCAGCTTGCTCAGAATGATTCTCTGGAAGTTGTTGTCATCCACCTTCTCTGAGACGGCGGCCAGGTTGTCTTTGAGCACCCTGGCGGTCAGGCAGACGTCGAACTGGTCCGCAGTGTAGCCGAAGGGGAAGGATGCGTCTGCGATTGTGGCCTCAGTGATGTTCCCGGCGGTGCAGACTGAACGACACAAACACCATCAAACATACCGTGACAGCTACGGCAAACCTCCTCTTAATGTCACAGAGGTTTAGCTGCTTTTTGAGCTCAGTTTAATCATCCTGGTTACCCAGACAGCACACATACATCTGCAAGACATCTAACAAACATCTATTCCTATAGATGTCTTACAGATGGAAATACAGATGTCAAATATTTGTCAAACCCGTGATGTAGGAGTTATTCTTCTTCTACTTCTTCCTTAATATTAATGAATAGCAGATTCCACACCACAACAATAACAATAAAGGCACAGAGAAAGGATATCATTGGAATCATTTTCAGAATGATTTTTTCCAGCTGATAAAGGATATAAACATTGACAGCTAATCAGAATCCATCCTGCTATCATGAGCTGCAGAATTTAAAGCAGCAGACGTGAGTGTGCTTAGAATAAACAGACGATATGCTAATCTCGTTATCTTTATAGTTATCTTTATAGTTATCAAGCTTGGTTTTATCCACACTGATTTATTTGAATGATCTTGGATTTGACTGTAAAAGGCCAATCAAATACCAGCACTGGTCATGTAGATGGCAGGCAGGAGCTCCGGCTCTAACTTCACAATGATTTGATGTTTTAAAACCAAACTTGAAACCTGTCATTGTCTCCTTGCTCTTAAAATATTCACCAAATTCATTTTTCAAAGTCTTTAAATCACATAATGGTTAAAAGTTATATGCTTTCTGGTCGCTGTTATTATGTTTTAAATGCATAATGTACTATCAATTTAATTACACATAATATCTTAATGATAAAGTGCACAGATTGCAATATATTATCATTCTTGTAGGTCATTGTGTGTGTGTGTGTTTACCTGCAGAGCGCCTGATTCTGCTTTGAGCGTCTAACGCAGCGTTGCAGTTTTCAAAGAGTTTCTTCAGTTTGGGCTTCTCTGTGTTTCTCGTCCTCAGAAACGGCATGAACACCTTCATGTACTTCCTCTTCAAAGTCTGCCACACAAACACACACACACATACACATGAATACATTCAGCATTCACACACCTGGAACCACTGAGATTTAGAGATTAAGCGTCCGTACTGCGTTGAAGCGGCTCCAGAAGTCACCAGTGAAGTACAGCGGCAGAGTATTGAGTTTCTCCAGCGTCTGCTGATCCCATCCAGAAGAGCTCCTGAAAACCAGTACATGAGTTCATGACACGGAACACACAGCCTTGCAGTCATAAATGCATTACTTTGTTTTATATCACATATGCAGTTCAGTACAATAACTTTAATGATCTCAGTGAGCTCAAGCTTGTTGATTGAATGAACTAACAAAGAGCTCTTTGCATGATATTTCTCACCCATATATGGTTTCTCCTGAGAGAAGCAGTGATTGCACAGCGCTGATCTGAGCGTCGGAGAGATCGTGGCAGTTCTTCAGGCTCTCGATGATGGCTGGATCAGAGTTTTGGATGTAGACGGGGTCAAGGGTGCAGGTCAGGTTACCCAGAACCTCCACATGATCTCTGCTTAACTTCTGACCCGAAATACCCTACAGCAACAAAGACACGCTTACAAGAGCCTGGGGGAAGTGTGTGTGTATGTGTGTGTATGTGTGTGTGAGCTGCTCACCAGACAGTTTTGTGCGTTGTTGAACAGAGTCTTCTGCTTGTCGAGGACGCCGGAGAGAATGGAGTAATCTGCTGTGCCCACGGCGCTGAAATATGAGCGGCAGCTCGCCTTCTCCACCTTCTCATAGCTGCCCCACAAACATCAAAACATTACCACAAACTAAAAGATGGACAACCAAACCACAGATGACAGAAAAATCAAACAAACACTCTGAAAGAGAGAAGTTAGAAATCTAGAATAAAGCAAAATATTGAAACATTCGTAAGTGAAATATAAGGGCCCTCCTAGAGAAGAGAATTTTAGGTTGTCATGTTTCATTTTTGTGTACTTCAGTATTGAGCATTACTAATTCCTGTCGTTCTTTGTGGAGTGAACTTGCACATGTAAATTTGACAGATATTGCACTACTAAGCTAGTATTTTATTAGAATGCTGGGAGTATGGTGAAAGAGTGAAACAGCTGTGAGAGAAACTTTATTTGGTACGATAGCAACACTTGTTTGTTTCGACCTTGGACAGTTTACTTATTATGTTAATTTTCCAAGCACTAACTTGTAGTACAGCAGCATGTCTGAAGGTAAATCTGTGAAGCTTGTGGAAGTCTCATCTTTCATGTAGTTGTACATGCACATCAGCTGGAACACAAGAGTAAAGAGTTTAATGGTGGCCCTAGAAGACATGAACACTGAGCGAAGGTCAGCAAGCTGTGTACCTGGCTCTCCTTCAGCTGGACCTTCTGCCGGCCCGACCGCTGTCGGCAGGCTCTGACCAGCTGCTTGACCTTGGTCTCGGCCAGTGTCTGGACTGATGTACAGGTGAAGCCCTGCAGCAGCTTCTCAGACAGCCTGCAGAGGGAGACAAACACGCTCCTGAATCAGCACCTGCTGCGTCTCTACTGTACTTTACTGTGTGTGAAAGAGCAGAGGTGACTTACTCCTCAGTGTCTGTGCTGACACTCGCCACGGAGCCGAACAGCATCACGGCCTGCGACAGCACAGAAAAACACACTCCTGTCACCTTCACCCACATTAAACTGACTCAAACTCTGCTTAAACTACTTAATTCCTCTTGAAATATTGTGGCTTCTTCTTACTCAGGGTTGTGAAAATTTCGACTGTTTTGGAAAAACTAGGTTTCCGTGCATTTTGTCAAAAAACAATAATTTCTCACATATTATTTTTCAGCCTCTGACAAGTTACAATGAGAGTGTTCAGTGACACTTTGCTATTATTAGTTAATTAGCTATGAGCGAATATATTTGTAACACTATTTAATCTTCTTTGTTAATGTTAGGTAATCCTAACCCTACACCATAGCTAAACATACAAACTATTTTTAGCCAGTAAATTAGGAGTTTATTGAGAGAAAACTTTTTGATATTAAATACGTCTTACCTAACGTAAAGTGTACCAATAATATTAACAGATACAGCCTTTGATTTTAGCTCCAGGACTCTGAACTCTCACATGGCTCTTCCTCTTCCATCATCATTAAAACAGCACACGTCATATAAAATTAAAACAGAAGCAACGCTGGCACCTGCTCCTGTGTCCACTGCTTCTGGTTGATCAGGGTGACGTTCACAGAGTCCTGAGGGACCAACAAGACGCGCGGGATCGAGCCTGCCAATGCGTCTGGAACGTTCTCGATGACTTTAGTTTCATCTATGGACACGATCTGAGGAGGAAAGGGATGAGGGAATCTGAGAGAAGGCTCAGGTGTAGAGGTGACTGTTCTCTAGCTAAACACGTACCTTCATGACATAAACCAGCTGCAGGATTTCTGGCGCTGAGACAATGTTGCTGATGAACATGGGATTTTGGGATATGGCCAGGAGCTCAGAAGGTTCAATTTTAGATATGGTCTCCGCCGGAACACCCTTGACCAGCGTCCCGAGAGACAGGAGCGAGGAGCCGGTGTTCATCTGAAAAACACCCCAAAGTTCACCGGGGCCATTACTCAGAAATGCTTTCTTAGGTTATTATATTTTATGTCAGTAAATGGTTTAGCATTTATGTTCTTGTGATGGTCAGCTTCAACTCTCAAAGATGCTGCTGAAAGTGTTAAACTCACTGGAAAATCGGAATCGATGAGGGACTGTATGACTGCGTTGGCTTGGCCCTGATTCCAGCCATCCACAGTGCTGAGGGTCGAGAGCGCACCCTTGATGACATCAGAGGAGGCGGAGCTGATCTGAGCCTCCGTCAGGCCCACGCTCTGATTGCCCAGCAGCTGGATGGTGGAGGAGGAGAGTGACGGAAGATTGCCCGCCAGAGCAGACGTGATCTAAAACCAGGACAGAGTGGGTCAGAGGAGCTCAACTGACTGACTGACTAATTGATTGAGTGATGATTGATCACCTCAGGGCTCTCGGTTCCATTACAAAATACATTAATCCGCTTGATGAGCACCAAACTGTCTTCTGCTCCCAGAGGCTCAAACGCAAAGGAAGGGATTCCACACAAGAACTGGCCTGGGAGACTGTAGTTACACACACACACACACACGTGTCTGAATAAAGCTGCATACACTGGGGCTCCGCATTTAGCAGGTGTTTTGATTTAGACATGTGCCACAAAAAAAGCTTATCTTATTCACTATTTACTGCTCTTACTAGTCAAAATATCAAAAAATTATTAAATTAACATTTACTAGATAAGACATATTGTATTTAGTATGTTTCCAGGAGAAATAACTAAATTAACTACAGCTAGATTAGGCGCTTTTGCACTGTGGTTTTTGTTGGTGTCTTGGGCCGGGTGGCGTACCTGATGGGGTTGAAGGACGGGTTCTGAATGTACAGCTGTGTTATGTAGTAGCTGGCTACGCTGGACTGGACTGTCACTGTACCACTGAGCAGCTGAAGGTTCTCCGGGTTTTCCAAGAAGACGCCGATCTACAAAACAACACAAGAGCCCTTGACCAGAACGTTCTGACACGCATGTTTGTGTATGTCAAGTCAATGTTCATTTTTCAAGTGAAGAATACAGTATGCAGGCAAGAAGTGCTTGTAATAGAAGTTTCAGACATCGTTTAGATTAAACTAGAACAGTGAGGAATTGAGGAAAAGTGGAAGCAATTATTTATTTATTTTATTTTTTTCTCAGCAGGATGCAAACAAATGCTGAGGAGACCAACATTCAGCTGTTGTTAAAATATTCTCAGGGATTTCAGCTGTAAAACAGCTCCACAGAAAACAACTATGCCATTATTAAGATCAGATGCGCTGACGTTTTCACCCAATACTGTCAAAGTCATCGCATCTGTCAAAATGACTGAATAAAATGTTTCTTTTAAACCCAAGCTAAGCAAGTCAAAGGTGGCGGTGACGAGGAATCTAAGCTCCAGCAGGTGGCAGAAGAGTTGTGTTTGTTACCTGGTTCAGCGACACGAAGGAGTTGAGGTCAGACAGATTGACGTATCTGATGAAGACTCCAATGTAGCCCACAAACCAGTTAGTAGAGTTCAGCTGAGGATCGGAGGCGTTAAAGCAGCGCGGTGAGCCCCCTACACACACACACACACACATGATTTAAACATACTCACATACTATAGCTGGACAAGTCTGAATAAACTGAGAATAACTTTTTTTTTAAAACAGATCATAATTCTCCCACTATTCTATTTTTTAATTACATTCATTTGAACAAAATGTATATACTTAAAAAAGCTGCTTAAAAGAACAATTTAATGATTCATTCATAAAGTCTTTCCTTGTTTCATTACTGGATGAATCAGCGGTCTTGAACAAATGATTAAGAGACAAACACATTTTTATCAGTCACTTGTCGCCACCTACTGGCATAACAGTGTAATAAATATAATCTTTATAAGAAGCCTCAAGTTACTCTTTTGAAGGTGATTTGCTGTATGTACCCCTTAGTATTTGTTTTCAAATGATAAACGTTTATCCCAGAACCTCTGTGATTATTTGAACGTTTGTAACAGAAGTAACATGAGTATGTGCAAAAAGTCCATTTGTAAAGCTGTTTGACATCTGTACATGACAACTACTCTCTCTGGGTCAGCAGATTTAAATACTCGGTTACACTTTATTCCAATAGTCCATTTAGACATTCTACTAACTATAAGTAACTTTGTGACTACATGTCAACTAGATGCCAACTAATTCTCATTAATTAGTTAGGGGTAGGTTTAGGGTAAGTAGAATAAGTTGACATATAACTGCAAAGTTTCTGATAGTCAGTATGTAGTGTGTTGTGGACCCGTCAAAATAAAGTGTTAGAAGATATTAAGCAGATAGTCTACTATTACTCTAATGACTGCTAGTTGACATAAAGTTGACAAGTTACTTACTGTTAGTAGAATATCTAAAGTGGACCATCGAAATAAAGTGTTACCAAATACTCCAATGTGATTGTACTTGTCAAACACACACACACACACACAGCTATGTACCTTAAAACATAAATTACAAAGTGCATACCATTTGTGAGGTACACCTTCACGGAGCTGTAAACATCCTCGGGGGTGAAGTCAGTTCTGGAGAAGTTGTAGTTGTTTCCGAGAACTGAAACCCTGCTCACACACACACACACAGACAGTTGTTAAGTGTAAAGTGAGGTGAGTCTGTGGAGGTGTTAGTGATGTGAAAGTGCTCACAGTTTGCTGTAGGGCAGACAGGCAGCGCTGCTGAGCTGTGCGGGGCTGAGGAGCCCGGAGCTGAGCAGAGGCAGGTATCTGATGAGCCGACGCTCAAACCACTGGTCCACCTCAGACCGGATCTCCAGCTTCAGAACCTGAGGCCAGACGCAGCCCAACACCTGCCGGGCCAAACCCACGGGCCCCAGCGGCTCCTGAGGGACAGCACAGTGCAATCTTTGTCTAAACGGTCTTCAAAACAATATACATACACCATATTTGTGCTCAAAACAAGTACTGCGCCAAGGGCACTCATCAGGCAGCTTATGAGGCTGCACAATAAGTAGCTACCTTCACAAGAATTGTTCATAGAGCATGTGATTTTCCATTTAACTGCTGTTTGCACATGACATGGCACTGACATTAAAAGACTTGAAAGGTTTAAATCAACATGTGTTTTTGCCCAAACGGTAGCTTCATGTCATCTGACTAGAACTCTAGAATACAATATACCGCTGCTTCACAGACTTTTGCCCTGGTTTGCAATCAGGCAGACAGTCTACAGGTTTAAAGGAACAGTTTTTTCCAAAAATGACAATTCTGTCATCATTTACAAACCTGTATGAATGTCTTTGTTCTGCTGAACACAAAGGAAGATATTTCTTAAGAAAGTTTGTAAGCAGGCTGTTTTGGTCACCATTGACTTCCGAGGTATTCTTTTTCTACTATGGAAGTCAATGGTGACCAAAACAGCCTGGTTTCAAAATATCTTCCTTTGTGTTCAGCAAGAAATTCATACAGATTTGGAACTACTCGAGGGTAAGTAAATGATGACAGAATTGTCGTTTTTGGGAAAACTTTTCCTTTAAGTTAACAAAGACAATTGTGTAGCATATGATAGGTTTTAGCATCAGACTCTGATTCCATTCAGTTGGAAGATATCAAACACATTTGACATTTTGAGATCATTTAAAACATTTTCTCATGTCACCCGTTTGTTATGTCATTTAGGGTGTGATGAGCAGTTTTTCTCAGAAACCATCTGAAAGCATATGGTGTCTAGTGTTTTCAGATCAGTTCAGGAGTGTGCACACTAGGTAGAAGGCAAGCTAGTGTACACTGGAGCACAGCTGAAGGGCTTCTGATAGACCTACCGTCTCCAGATACTGTGCGGTCTGGTTGTACTGTCTGAGCAGATCACAGAGTACCGACCCGTTCCCCAGACTCTGAGGAGCATTCAGGAACTCGCTCAGCTCGGCCGTAGAGACGGAGCCCAGCAGCTACAGGAGAAAACACACAGATCAGACGAGCTGCGATGGAACGAGATCGAGCAACAGAGGAGCGCTGATGTACCTCGGGCCTCCTGTCCTCGGGCATCAGAGACTGGAAGGTGCTGAGGTCTGGAAAACCAAACTGGAGGAAGAAGGACTTGAGGAAGAGGTAGAAACTGCCACGGACATAACAGCGAAGAGGAGCGTCTGCAGGAACACAAAACGAGGAGCATTTAGGACACAATTATAAAATGCATGAATCTTTCATAAAAATATGTTTTAAAAGCCATGGCAATCTTAGAAAAATATACATAAAGCCATACTTGTACACACACAACTTTATCTTGAGAGTACATGAATAATCATGTACTAAAAGCTCAATTACAGTTTATTTTTAAAAAGAACTATAACTAAAGATGAATCAAAGCATGTTAAGACCAAACCTTACAGTACATACAGTAATTATAGTTTTTGAAAACTGGTCATCCCTCAGCATTTGATCTATTCAAGCTTTCTCTGGCAGTCGAACCCAGGACTTTGGCTTCACGAGTGCCACGATCTACAGTTTGAGCTATAGGAAAGCTACATTATTACTTTCTGTTCATTTATTAATATTAATTAATTGTGGGTATTTAGGATGCATAAAATACATGCTGCAAAATAAATTCATTCATAATATTCTTTCCACAGTGTTATCTTAATGAAATACTATTGATTTGATGGAAATAATGCTACACTGAAAATTTTTCTGACTTTCAGAAAACATTTAGGCATGTGAAATTGTGTGGAAGTATACGGCTGAAGAGACCTGCGTGTTTGTGTGTGTTTTACCTGAGAGTAGCAATTGGATGTTGTTATAGATCTGACTTTGTGTGTTATTGTCCAGAGCCGTTCTTTGAGAGTCCAGCACACTGACACTGTGTCACAAACAAAAATATAGGTACAATATAAAAACATGTATACACAAGTATACAAGTGCACTGTATTAATTATGTAAGTACATAGTAGTTCAGGCCACCTAACATAAAATGGGACTGCTTGTTTACTATGTGTCATTGTGGTCTCCTGAAGAAAGCGGTCAGATTCAACAAAAGAGCAATAACAAGCAAGCAAAAAAGTCCCAGTTACATAAAAAGAAATTAAATAGATAGAATAAAAAAAGAATAGACAAATTAGAGCTAGTGAGAAAACAAATAAAGTTAAAGTCTTAAAGGTCATGTTTTTCAATAAAAAGAAAACGAATAGATAAAACCAAATTAGAATATAGAATTAGAGAGTCAAGAAAAGATGGAAGAGATGTGTTTTTTTTTGAAGATGGCTATAAGGACTCAGATTGAGCTGGGCAGGTCATTCCATCAGAAGGGAACAGTTAAAGTAAAAAAAATAAATAAATACAATGAATAAACTCTATATATAAATGTAAATCTCTACAACTGAGCTGTCTACAGAGATTATGTCAAACACTTACGCATCCTGCTTGACGCTGCAGCCTCGAGTCCTGACCATTTGGAAGTACACAGTGACATCTGCTGAGCTCAGGGCAGACAGCAGCGGTCTGAGTCGAACCGTGAGCCAGACCGACAGCTCTGAGTCACTGACTGAAGCAGACGACAGACCGCCTCGCACTAACACCGTCTGCAGGAAGACCCGCTTCAGCTCCGCAGAGTAGCCCGCTTCATTCGCCTGCACAGAAGACCAAGACCAGACTAAAGCAGCTGGACAGATGATGAGGATATTGACAGCTGCAGAGAACAGATTCCTCAACATACTTGGATGTTTGGAGAAAGGGCATCAAAGAACTTTGAAAGCTGTGGCGTTTGAAGCGCACTCATCACAGTCTGAACATCCTCGGGGCCGCTGAGTCGTGACGGGTCAGAGCAAAGCTCAGCCAGCTGGGACTGAGTCAGAAACTCTGCAGCTTTGACCTGAGAGAGAGCAGATCAAATGAAGACGTTACAGTCAGCCGACGTAAAATTCCTCTTTCATACACACTACTAATCAATGACTAACCATGCACATGGATCACAGTTTCTTCTTCACAATGTTTTTAACAATATCTATTTTACATCTATTTCTTAAATATATTTTTTAAATTACACCTTATTTTAGTACTTTTTATTCATTTGGTATTTTTTGAACACTTTATTTAAAGCCTTTAAAAAACCCATTATACTTTTTTAAAGCGTGAATTAAAAATCCATAATGCACTTTATACTCTATTGTATGATTCCTGAATTATATAATACAACATAATATTTATCGCTTCATTGTTACACCTTCATTAATATAAAACAACGAATTTCAGACATAACGAGGAATCTGTAAACATTACAGAGAGAGTGAGAGATAACAGCACACAAACCGCCCTCTCTCTGCTCACCCCATTAAAGTCTCTCTTCAAGGTGATGAAGTCGGTGAAGTTGGCGATGAAGCGGAACTGTGCAAAGTTTTTCAGCAGCCAGTCAGAGTCACTATTAGTACTCTGTACACAGGAGTTTCCTGAAAATATCAGAGACACATTATTTAACCCCTGTTTATACAAACACACACACACACACACACACACACACGTTACCTCGGCTGGGCTGACGGGAGAGATAGTCTCGTGTGAAATTGTAGATATACTCAGTCTGAATCTGAGTGAGACTTCTGAAAACATCATCACAGCCTTTCACACTGCAAACACAGGAATAAATCAATGACCAGATGTCCAACACAGAGATTCTCAGAAACTACAACTCTGCCTAACCCGGAACAGACACTCTCTCATTCAGGGCTACACATGAAGCAAAGATTACACAGATTACATACTAGGCATTGTCTATTTTTCCCCAATGTTGTCACTTGTGCAACTTATGCAAGACAGCATAAAATATATTTATGCATAATTATCTTTTAGCAACTAGCCAATTTAACCCTATTTGCTACAGTCATTTTAGATGATAATTTCTCTTTACTTCCTGTTTCCTTTTCCACTCGTCCTACTAAGGCTGTCTCATTTAATTCAAGGCTGAGTACACTTTAGATATGCATCCTACAAAGGAGGCAACCTCCAGAGGACATAACCTTCTAAATGAGACACATCTATACAGGTCCTTTTCAAAAAATTAGCATATTGTGATAAAGTTCATTATTTTCTGTAATGTACTGATAAACATTAG
>JAUMHE010000042.1:21045319-21058527 GCA_032359235.1 Enteromius mattozi
AGTCTAATGTTTATCAGTACATTACAGAAAATAATGAACTTTATCACAATATGCTAATTTTCTGAAAAGGACCTGTAGCTACGGTAGGATTATCTGGTTAAAATTAAAGATAGAGCTGTGACATCAGCATGGAAATGATTGGAGAATCTATGTGCTTGTATAATTGCCCAGTGATGTAGCGTATATGGTGAAGAGGAGAGGTCCAAGAACTTTTCCTTGAGGAACCCCTGTGACCAGTTGATGTTCTTTGGATACCTCTCATCCCCAAGAAATCTAAAAACATCTACCTTTGAGAAAAGATTAAAACCAGTTAAGTGTAGTTTACTAGATGGTAGAGAGAACTGTATCTACAAATGTGTAAAGCAAATAGTCCATTCCGTTAGAATAAAAAACGAATAAGATTCTTATTCTTATTCAGATGGGAGAATCTCCAGCAGTCCCATGATGACTGCATCATCAACAGACCTGTTTGCTCTGTAGGCAATGTAATTTTTGGCTTCTTTTGGATGGGGATGATGGTGGAGCATTTGAAGCTTGAAGGGATTTCACACAGCTTCAGTAATCTCTGTGAAGATGGGGGCCAGCATGAATGGTCAGCGCAGGTTTTCAGAGAGGCTGGAGTTATACCGTCTGGGCCTGATGCCTTTCTTCACTTGTTCTTTCTGAAAACCTGATGCACATCATCTTCACTGATCTGAACTGCAGGAGAGGGGGATAGCTGGAGGTGTTAATGATGTTTTTTCAAACCTGCAATAGAACTTATTTTGTGATGTCTTTCAGACTTTTCCACACTGAAGCCATGTCATTTAAAGAGAACTGGATCCTTAGCTTTTCCGAATAATTGTTTTTTTGCCTCTCGATCTTCTTTTTCACTGTGTATTTTGCCTGTTGATACAACACTCTCACCATTCCTATGAGCATCGTCTTTGCTCTGACGGAGCTGTCTGAGTTTCATAGTGAACCACAGTTTTTTGCTGTTAGTCAAATGAGTCCTAGTAGGAATGCACCTATCTTCACAAAAACTGATATAGAATGTTTCAGTCTTTGTGATCTCATCTAAATTGCTTAAAAACGCTCCAATTGAAACAGGCTTGTAAATCCCACTTTGTTTCATTAGTCTATCTTTTTAGTTTCTGCCTGTAGGTCGGTATAAGATGAACGAAACCCGTGGGACAGAGTGATATGCATCTTTTATTGTTGTGTAACAGTGATGTACACAATAAATACATTTAACAATTATATACAGTGTATTATGTACTAATTCTAGAAACATAGGTCTGTCTTAATTATTATCTGTTTAGTAGCCATGGTAATTTTAGTCAGATAAAGTTATTATTTAATGAATTCTTTTTTGTTTAAAAAATAAATGCTTGATGACAGTAGTTCCAGGTTGTGTGTAATTATCAAATATTAGATCAATCTAAGGTGAAAATATGTTCAATAGGTACGTGAGCACTTTTAAGGAGTAAAAGAGACCTTTGCTGTGATTAATATTTTATTTAAGACTATAATAACTACTAAAAATCTAAAATGAGTATTCAGATTTTACAGTGATTCTGGTTCTTTCTTTCTTATCAGTAATTCATGCATATAGCTTATAAAAGTATCAATAAAAATGTAGCAGAAATGTAGAGAAAACATATGAACATTTATTGCTTAAATACACACTTAATAATAATAATTGCTGTAGGTCAGATTTAGTTATAGCTGTTTTAGTAAACACAAACATTTAAAATGCAAACATATAGTTTTATTCCTAATATAAAACCCCACTTCACGCTGATGCAGGGCTATTTGGTATTATTGTCTTATTTGTTACCATGGTTGTTCATTAAAATAAAACCTAGAATTTGAAAAATATAAAAAATAAAGACTTGCGGGTTTGTCCGATGTCTTACTGTACTACAGTGTATCATCATCATAAGATTGTGCTTATCCACCGGCCTAAATATAAATAATATACATATAAATATTAAACAAAACAGCTAAATCCCAAACAGTGGATTATTTTTATCAACATGTCGTCCAGCTCTAAAAGTGCTCAGTGTTAAATCATATGTCTACTTCGTTTATAGTGAAAAGTGCAATAAAATCTGAATGAATTTAACATGCTTTAGATATAGGATTAATCGTACATCAGACTATGTCAAAATGTCATGAGCTGCTGTTTCAAGTACTCAGAGATGCCATCGCCAAGTGTTTGATTGTAACTTAATCTAACTAATTTGTCTTAAAAAGAAAAAAAAACCTGCACCAATTAATTTAAACTAAAATAGCTGCTGTTAGTGCTTAATATTTCTGTAGTACAGCCAAACAGCATAGATCAGGGCTGTCCAAACCCGGTCCTGGAGGGCCTGTGTCCTGCAGAGTTTAGCTCCAACTTGCCTCAACACACCTGCATGGAAGTTTCTAACATGCCTAAGAGCTTCATTAGCTGCTTCAGGTGTGTTTAATTAGGGTTGGAGCCAAACTCTGCAGGACACTGGCTCTCCATGACTGAGTTTGGACAGCCCTGACGTAGATTAGATTACTCATAAAACGTATATTAGTAATAAGGTTTGCTGTATTAAAATTCAATGAAATTGGGGATGGGCAGAGTGGCACGTGTTGCCCCATTTTCAAGAGTTCGCGCTTCCTCATAATCAAGAAGGATAAAGTTTAGCGTATTTGGCGTGCTGTCCAGGGGGGGAGGACGGCGGACACCGAACCCTAAAGGCTTGAACCCTAGCCAGGGCTAGAGCTCGGCGTCCGGCTCGGTTCTTGCATGCCCCCCGGAGGAAGGCGCGAGGGCGGCTGAATGGCAGAGAAGGGGAGGGGGAGGGATGCGCAAAAAGCGAGAAGCGGAAGGAAAGAGCACAGGGCTATTTATAGTGCGTAGCAAGGATTTGATTGGGCAGGTGTAATGAGGAGATTGATTAGATGATGCGGTGCCAGCTGTGATTAATCGACCGCGTGCTCTCGAAATGAGTTTATTTGCAAAACTTCACTTAATGTGTTGCCCCGCCCCATTATCCAGGCTGTACTCTGGGGTTACTCCATTTACAGCAGATGTAAACCTCTGTTAATTCTCAATAAGGAATTCTGTAGACCTTGAACAGAAAAAAAGTCAGTCTGGTTAACAGCACTGGACTGGGATGAAAAATTGGCCCTGGCAGTTTTTGGTACAGGTGGCCCACCACCACACAAAGGCCTACCATATATATATATATATATATAGGCTATATATATATATATATATATACAGGGCTGTACATTCATTTTTTTTGCACATAGCACTGGTGCTAGATGAAAGATAAAAGTTTTG
The DNA here is from genome assembly GCA_032359235.1 of Enteromius mattozi. Classification (NCBI taxonomy): domain Eukaryota; kingdom Metazoa; phylum Chordata; class Actinopteri; order Cypriniformes; family Cyprinidae; genus Enteromius; species Enteromius mattozi. The sequence goes on from JAUMHE010000042.1 coordinate 21,048,624, forward strand.
TAGCACAGGCCAAACAGTTGTAGCACAAGTTAAGGATGGGTTTCATTTGTGTTCCACTGAGCTTCCTTGCACCTGCAACCCATGACAAACTGGACCTGTGAGCTATTGTTATATACACATTTGCATATTCATTTGAATTTGTTGACCACACATTTCCTTATCACGATGATGAACAAATAACATCTATACAAATACGTTATCTCAGTTAATCAGTCACTTCATCAGTGTCAGTGAGGATCATCGTGTGTCAGCTCACAGCTAAGATCAGGTAAGGCTTTCTGCTAATGATCCTCATCAGTCACTGTAAATTAAACAAACTACAACTTATGTTGATGCCTTGTGAGTATTTTATGTATGGTTTATACAAAACAAATATGTACATATTTGTACATACGTATATGTACATGTTTATGTGTATATAAACAAAAAAGGTACTGTATTTTAAATGTAATTTTGTAATATCCAAATAAGATTTGGAACAGAAATTTTGGAACTTTTGGAATGGTAAAATTATGTCTGTACTGTAAGACACCTAAGACAGTGCTTCAGGGAGACAGAAAGGACAGCTGATTATTCTTGTAATACTAAACAAACTTGTGACCATATGTCAGACAAATACGAAAACATGCAAGTGACTTGAAGAAGAGTGAAATCTCACAGCAAAACTACTGCAGTCCATGAGGATAAGGTGTACTGTATTATTAAAAGAGCTCCTGACACACAAGATACTCACTGCAACGTTTGATATGGGTCTCCCTTTTGTTTAGGGACTTTTTCATTACTTTGAATCAAATGTCTCTGAAACTTGTTGTTTACACCTCAGTTGTTAAACTTTATGTAAATACAACTATTTACACATTTAAAAAAATATATAATGGAAACACAGGCATTTAAATATGTGGAGTTTTTTTTATATATATGTGTTTAAATCTCTATTTGCTTATAACTCTTGTAACATGCAAATTAATGAGTTCAGTAGAATATTTCATGTGTGTTTGACACACAAAAAAATCATGCATCGGTGACAAACTAATTGTTGTGATTATTATTATTTTTAACCCTTTTAAGCAGTAAAGGAAGCTCATCCTCTGAACTGGCTTTTGGATATAGAGAAATACATCAGACTGTCCACAATGACAATGGTTTCCTCTCTTCATAGAAGTTAGTGTTTTTTTTTTTTTTAATGATTATAAAATACTAGTTTACACTGCGCCAACAAACTTTAACCTTCAACTCAATCTTTATAAGATGAACTGAAGTCAGATGATGAATGCAGTTAAATTCATTAGATTTTTTTTGTTCAGTTGTTCATTGTAATAAGATTATGATTTTCATTGATTTTGTTATTTTTTTCTTCATATTTCAGGTTTTAAAAGAGCACTAACTATCATCTCTGTTATTCTGTGTAAGTAGTCTAGTGTGAATCCATCAAGCTTCAAATTCATAAAAGTATCCTAAGAGTAATCCATATGATATAGGCTATACAGCGGTCTTCGTACTGAGAAAAATTATTCTGTGGTGAAGTAAATACTACATAAAAAACAAACATGAGTTCTACATAAAATAAATATTTAAGTAAATTCTATGTTATTACTCAATTTAAGCTGGTAGAAATTAAAGTTTGAATTTATAAGTATAGTTTACTTAAAATAGTTTGTTATGATTACAAGGATTCTTTAAGTTATGATTAGTGGTGACCAAAATTAAGCCTCATGAAGCTTTTCAGCTAAGTTGTTCACCAAAGGGTTAATTCTGGAGGCTTTATTTGCTCACAATACCACATGGTGACCTAAGAGTGTAAAAAACTGGTCTTAAACTCAATTCCTGGAGGAACAGAGCTCTGCACAGATTAGCTCCAACCAGCTCTAAATCACACCTGCTTGGAAATGTCTAGTGATCCTAAAGATCTTGATTAGTTGGATCAGGTTTGTTTGATTAGGGTTGGAGAAAAACTGTGCAGAGCTGTGCCCCTCCAGGAATTGAGTTTGAGATCAGTGGTCTAAAACAAGCAGAAATATTACAGACAGAGGTGTAAAGTCCAGGGGTCAGAAAGTAAAAGTCCTGCCATATGTTTACTCAACAGCTCATTTTACCAGAGAAGGAGGAACCACATCATTCCTTTCAAGAAACAAAGAGACTTGAGTCAAATCTCAAGTTCTTAAAGAGTTAAAGTTACTAAAATAATGTTGCTGCCATACTGTAGTTTCACAGGGTTGGTCCAAGTAATGAGATAATTTAAGTTCTGAAAAATAATGTAGATACAGTAGATGAAATCGGCTTCCGAGTATCATCCAATCATTCAATTATTCCATTCAATCTGGCAAATTAAAATCTGGCTAAAAAGGGTCAATATTTTTCTGTATGTGCCAAAAATTGACAGTTGATGATCCGTGGTCTAATACTCAAGAAATAGCAAGATGACAAATTTTTGTTTTGTATAACAAATAAAAATTTTGATTTTGGCTCGACATTTTCTTGTTTTTTTTCGTGGTTTACAAATCACTTTATGGCTTCAATATTTCATTCCACATGTGTTTTCTCTGTTGGATTGTGTTTTTACTGAATGTTTGTGAATTTAATTGAACAGGTGTGTGAGTGGATTTGTTTTTCTAGGTAAAAACAAGGGATAAAACGGTGACCGTGATTTCACCAAGTACAAGATGTTCCTGGATCAACATCTTTGTTGATCCTGGAACAACATTCCAATCAACCAATCAGAATTGAGGGATAATTTTTCTGAAAATATCTGTTTTAGGCTTATGATCAGGGTTAGGTGCTTCTACACCCTTGTTAATCACCTGTTATTTCTCACTGATTTTAGGCATAATATTTTGGGTAGGGGTAGGGATTGGGATAAGTCTATATTTTTGGATAGTAATGTTGATCCAGGATCATGTCTTACTTGGCAAAATCACGGCGACCGGGATAAAAGAGTGAAATATGCAGTTCTAGATCATTGCAGACATTTTCATGTGTCCTTTGATTCATTCATTAATATTCATCAGTCATTATTTTTCAGCTATTAAGATCATCAACCCTGATACAGCAGTCACACCAGAGACGAGCTCAGCTGGTAATGTAGTCTGATTTATCCTCTGTTGGATTGTATTTTGACCAAATGTTTGTGGATCTATAAAACTGAACAGATGTGTGAGTGTGTTTGTGTCTCTAGGTAAAAGCGAGTGTCTAAGATAATTGAACTGTGTTAAAATTAATGTGTTTATTATGCTTATTCAAACTTTCAGATGTTCACAGCATTAACATTACCAACAACATTAACTCACTGTACTCTTAAGACAATGAAATTAGTTTATTTAATTAACCTATTCCCTGCCATGAGATATTTTGTCAATTAAGAGACAAGGTTTCCCTGCCAAAAATTATTTTTTATGTTCAAATTGTATTATGGTAAGGAAACCCTAGTGCATGTCCTAAATAAATTACAGGACTTTCTGAGTCTACCGGACTAAAAAAAAAAACCCGATTGACATAAACTGAAGGATCAGAGATAATATAGACCATATATGTAGATCGTGTTTTGACCATTTTAAATCTGATCAGGATGAAGTAGGCTAGTCAGTGAGGAAGACGCCTTTACACACACAGAAACATCTCTAGTTATGTTATGGATAGATCAATAACCCATCGAATATGAATATGTATGTGTGTGTGTGTGTTTGATCTATAGAGTATGTATGTATATGTAGGGCATGTATGTACAGTATATGTCTGTAGCCTCAATTTTGAACAATTTAAATCAATAATAGTTGACCCTCCATAACAGACTTTACATGATAGACGTTTTCATAAAGAACACAGCATCTGAGTATGATTTATCATTTTTCTGTGTTCTACATTTCCTATTTCCGCTTCATCAGGTAAGGGTGATGCACATATTAACATATAAAGTCTGATTTAACATCTGTTTTTGTTGTTTTTCAGATCCGGTCACTTGTACATCTACAGGTGAAAATTATTTTAGCCTGAATGTGACCATTTAAAAAAAAAAATCATCTATAAGTTCCTTGTTGCAGAACACAGTAGTTCATCATCTATTCTTTTTCAGTTTCTGTAGAGTCAGTCACTTCTGCCACATCTATTGGTTGTACTTCTACAGGTAAGGATCCTTCTGAATGTAGACTCAATGTAGTTTTCTTAAAAGAAATACCATCATCTGAGTCTGATCTGTTTCCGTTTGGTATTGTTTCAGTTTCTTCATCTATGGTCACTCCCACCACATCTACCAGTCCCAATACTACAGGTGAATGTGTTACTGAACTGGAATGTGGCTTTCAAGAGAAGATTCTCCTAATAATTGTCTTCATATTGAACATAGATGTTAAATCAGATTTAGATGCTGCATTTAGATCTCCACATGTTGTTGTTTCAGTTCTTTTAAAGCCAGTCACTTCCACAATATCTACTAGTCCTACTTCTACAGGTAAGAATAATTTCAAACTGGAATGTGGCTTTCAAGAGAAACTTTAAACACATGGTGAACACAGTAATTCAACATCTAACATCTGCTTTCACATGCTGTTGTTTCAGTTCTTTTACAACCAGTCACTTCCACACCATATCCTACTTCTGCTTTTACAGGTGAGAATAATTTCAAACTGAATGTGACTTTTTTAAACAAATCCCTTAATGACTTTCTTGTTGCAGAACACAATACTTCATAATCTGAGTATGATATAACATCTTTTTTCATAAGTCACTTCTGGAATGATTCTGAAACATGCAGCAGCATGGCTGGTAAACACAAGCATTGACTAGATTGGTTGTATTGGAGCTGTAATATAGTATGAAGTCACACTGTAGTATGAAAAAATATTTTCACCACTGTTGAGGATCGTATGATCGTATGTTCATGTCTAAAAGCCTAAGCCAGTACAGATCTATATTTAATACTGAAGCATTATGGTGGCATTTGTTTAATAGATTTTTTTTTCACAGTTCTGTATCAGCCAAAGAGAGAGACCACGTAATGATGTTCATTCATCATAAGCTAATCTGCTACTTCAAGCTGTGAAACAATATTGCAGTCGCTTAGAAACAAATCACTTGGAATAAGTAAAAGGCTCAAAAGCCCAACTAACACAAACACTGACCACAATTATGGTGGCATCGTGTGAATGTGTGTGTCCCAGGCTGTGGCTGTCAGTTTTAGATCTTGTGTTTCTCTTTTCTTCAGTGAGGTTGATTGTTAACTGCATTCCTTTAACCCTGAGTTTGCTCAGCCACCATCATGGTACAGGCCCCTGGTTAGTAACACATAATCTTATAATGCTGTTTGTGGAGTAGTTTAATCATCCATCATTTAATCATCTAAGGTTGTGGCCGAAGTAAGCTGTAGTTTTTGTATTTCTGCTGGTCTTGTCTCTTTTTTCTGTTCTTTTTCTTTCACTGGTTTAGTTTAACAGCAGGTGTTCATCAAAAATGCTCGATTATCACTCAATTATTACATCAATAATTGTTGACCCTCCATAATAGTTGTTTTCATTTAAAAAACACAGCTTCTGAGTTTGAACATTTTTCTAGGTTTTACATTTACTATTTCCACTTCATCAGGTAAGGGTGATGCTGCACTGGACTGTAATATTGAAACATGACTGTCCATAATCAGTGTCTTCATGAGGAGCACAGTGTTATAAACTTGTTTTGGTAATCACACAACAACAACAACGGTACAAGCAAACAGTCCAAAGATCAGTCCAGGACCAGGTACAGGGCAAACACAATCATAACTAAAACAAGGAGAACTTAACAACTAACTAAACAAGGTTTATCAATGACGGACACCTGAACAGAATCACATTATCAACTCAGTAGCCATGACAACTAAAGACTGTAATTCAGTATGTGAGTCTAATTTAACAACTGTTTCCACATTCATCTGGTACTGTTTCAGTTCCATTGACATCCTGTTTGTTTGTTTGTTTGTTTGTTTTTTCTGATTATTTACTGACAGTCACTTCCACAACACATAGCAGTCCTTTTACTACATGTTAATTTTTTGCCGAACTATGGTTTTCAAGAGAAACTCCTGATTATTGTCTTCAAGGTAAACACATGTAGTCTGATTTAACATCTGTTTGTGTTGTTTTTCAGTTCCGGTCACCTGCATATCTACTAATTCTACATCTACAGGTTAAAATAATTCTAGACTTAATGTTACCTTTTAGGAAGAAAATGATTTCCTTGTTGCAGAACACAGTAGTTCATCATCTGTTCTTTTTTAGTTTCTGTAGAGTCAGTCACTTCTGCCACATCTATTGGTTGTACTTCTACAGGTAGGGATCATTCTAAACTGCGTGTAGGTTTCTTAAAATAAATACCTCTTGATGCTTTTCTTCACAAGGAAATGATTTTGTTGTCATTTGGTATTGTTTTAGTTTCTTCACCCATGGTCACTTCCACAACACCTACCAGTCCCACTACTACAGGTGAATGTGTTGCTGAACTGGAATGTGGCTTTCAAGAGATGATAATAATTGTCTTTAAATTTAGATGCTGAATTACTCTTTCTACATGTTGTTGTTTCAGTTCTTTTACAACCAGTCACTTCTACAACATCTACTAGTTCTACTTCTACAGGTGAGAATAATTTCAAACTGAATGTGACCATTTAAAAGATACCCCTTAATGACTTTCTTGTTGCAGAACACAATACTCCATAATCTAAATCTGATATAACATGTTTTTCATCTGTTATTTTTTATTTATTTAATTATTTATTTATTTTTATTGATTTATTTTTTCACAACCACCTACTTCCGCAGCATCTACTAGTTCAAGTTCTACAGGTGAGGATAATTCGATACTGAGTGTGGCTTCTTAAAATAAATTCTTAAAAACTATGGTTTTCAAGAGAAACTCCTGATTATTCTCTTCAAGGTAAACACATGTAGTCTGATTTAACATCTGTTTGTGTTGTTTTTCAGTTCCGGTCACCTGCATATCTACTAATTCTACATCTACAGGTTAAAATAATTCTAGACTTAATGTTACCTTTTAGGAAGAAAATGATTTCCTTGTTGCAGAACACAGTAGTTCATCATCTGTTCTTTTTTAGTTTCTGTAGAGTCAGTCACTTCTGCCACATCTATTGGTTGTACTTCTACAGGTAGGGATCATTCTAAACTGCGTGTAGGTTTCTTAAAATAAATACCTCTTGATGCTTTTCTTCACAAGGAAATGATTTTGTTGTCATTTGGTATTGTTTTAGTTTCTTCACCCATGGTCACTTCCACAACACCTACCAGTCCCACTACTACAGGTGAATGTGTTGCTGAACTGGAATGTGGCTTTCAAGAGATGATAATAATTGTCTTTAAATTTAGATGCTGAATTACTCTTTCTACATGTTGTTGTTTCAGTTCTTTTACAACCAGTCACTTCTACAACATCTACTAGTTCTACTTCTACAGGTGAGAATAATTTCAAACTGAATGTGACCATTTAAAAGATACCCCTTAATGACTTTCTTGTTGCAGAACACAATACTCCATAATCTAAATCTGATATAACATGTTTTTCATCTGTTATTTTTTATTTATTTAATTATTTATTTATTTTTATTGATTTATTTTTTCACAACCACCTACTTCCGCAGCATCTACTAGTTCAACTTCTACAGGTGAGGATAATTCGATACTGAGTGTGGCTTCTTAAAATAAATTCCCTTTGATGATTTCCCTCCTTAAGCAGACAGTAGTTCCTCATGTGAATCTGATTTAACATCTGTTTCCATTCGGTATTGTTTCAGTTTCTTCACCAGTGGTCACTTCCACAACATCTACCATCAGTCTCACTACTACAGGTGAATGTGTTACTGAACTGGAGCATTATAATGGCATTTGCATGATAGTTTTTTTAATAACAAAGTGCATTCAATAAACCAAAGAGAGAAACACTAAAACCAGAGAGATTTAAACCAAGAATGCTTATTCACAGAGGCGGACAATCCAGGAGTCAGAAAGTAAAACTCCTGCCATATGTTTAGTCCAGCCATGAACTCAGCAGCTGATTTCACCAGAGGAGGAACCAACTCATTCCTTTCAAGACACAAACAAGTCGAGTCAAATCACAAGTCCTCAAAGAGTTAAAGTCCACTGTCCACTGACAGTTTTGTACCATCCTGTGGCTTAAAAATGCTTAACCACAAGTTAAAATGGAGGACTTCAACATTAAATTCAGCAGTGGATAGAAGACGACTTGACTGACTCCCCAGTTAAAACAATTTTTTTTTTTATTGTATTATATTATTTATTTGTTTCATTATTTACTTTTGGGGCAAGAAGCCATGTAATAAGCAGGATAATATACAGCTAGCAGGTTGTTATTGCAGTATAAAGCCCGACAGGCTTATCGGCAGCCCAAAGCGAAGTGGAGGGCTGTTGTATAAGACTGAAAGGCTTGCGTAACATATATAAAAATGGGAAAGACCTGTATCTCTTAGACACACACAGACATCAAAAAGCAGCATATGAATCTCAACAATGGTGACAATCAACAAAATGCTCCATGCTGCAATGCATGCTGGGTAACACCATAGTAAAAACTCCCATCATGCACTGCAGTATGAAAACATATTGTCACCACTGTAACTATAACTCTTTGAGGACTTGTGATTTGACTCGAGACTTGCTTGTGTCTTGAAAGGAATTCCAGTTTGAAGGACTTGGTTCCTCCTCTGGTGAAGTCACCTGCTGAGTTCATGGCTAGAACTAAAATATGGCAGGACTTTTACTTTCTGACTCCTAGATTGTCCGCCTCTGCAGGACAGGAAAAAAGGATGGCCAGGATGGTACGCACCTAGACTAAGCGTATGTGCATCTCCAGCCCGACTACTCCCAGACATAACCGTATATGGAGATTACAGAGCCTAGTTTTACTGTAGTTTTATCATTGGCATGAATATTCCCATCAACGCGTTCAACATCTTCAAAGGTACATATGATATACGCGCTATAAATGCCAATACATTAATTTTACAGCTAAAAAATAATCTTTTTTCCAATTTTTTTGGTTTTTCCAAAACCAATTTCTTGTTATGTATTAGAACTAAATATATCAGAATGAAAACCAAAAATAAAACAAAAACTGTTTACATAAAACAATCAGATAAATTAGAATAGAGTTGATCTCATTCTTTCACTGGCCAAATAATATTTAAGTTGTTTTAAACATTTTAAATCAAACTACATTCATGCAGTTTTGCTTAAATGGTGAATATCTTTTAGTTATTTTAGTGGAAACAGATAGGCCTATATTTATTGCAATGTAAAATAGTCTGTAAAACTGCATTACTAACAAAGTATTTTAAAAATAAAACGTGTAAATCTTACCATTTTTTTCTAGTTGTAGCCTATCCTTCAAATAGCATAGAGTGGTACTTTTCATAATGTTTTAGAGATGCTTTCACACGACATCAACACCTCCATGTAAGCAGCTGCAGCTGTACAGTAAGCTACAGTATTATAATTAGACTAAAATCCACTGTATATTGACATGGAAGCAGATCTTAAAATAATTGTCTTTTAATTCATTCATTCACATCATTTTAGGAAAAAGAGTTCATGTGCGCATGGGTCAGAGTTTGCATGCAGGTGTGCAAATTTTCCTGTCAAGTTTGTTTTTATAAATCCCACTTTTGCGTAGGAAGTGGCTGAAAACCTTTGCATCACAAATCAAACAGTTAAAACAACAACAACACAAAGTGCTTCCCAATGGCATTGGTGACTGTTGTGTTTACATATGTATCGTTAATCTGTCATACATTCAGTGCACTTGTTATTTTAAAGCCTCAATCCACTCAATTCTGCTGAGACATAGATCGATCAGACGGTAGATCCATTTGCAATCCGTTTAATGATAGAATGGTCAGACAGGCAAAGTTCAA
>JAUMHE010000042.1:21063010-21073177 GCA_032359235.1 Enteromius mattozi
CCTCACTGAGAATCATCATAACCGTCTCTCATGGTCTCCAGGTGTTGTGTGCCGTGATCTCAGGCCTTCTGCACTTCTTCTTTCTCTCCGCCTTTGTGTGGATGTTCATTGAAGCTGTGCTGCTCTTCATCTGTGTGAAGAACCTATCACAGATCAGCTCTATTAATAGGGAGGTGCTTAGCAGTGGATTCCTGTGTGTGATTGGATATGTGGTTGCTCTGGCTGTAGTGGCTGTGTCTGTTGCGGTGGATCATGAAGGCTATGGAAGTGAAAAGTGAGTTTAGTTGGAGTGACTAATTGCTCATAATCTTCATCCATGTTTGTTTACCGATTACTTTACTGTATCTTCACCCAAATAGGTGCTGGATTAAAACAGGCCTCCAGTCAAAATTTCTGGGACCTGTTTGCATGATACTAATGGTAACACATTTCTCGTGTAACTTTGCTCATGTGTTTTAAATGGAAAACAATAGAATTATATATTTGTATTTATATATTTTATTCTGCAGTCAAACATAATTCTCTTCATCAAAATCATCATCAGTTTAAACTCAACTCTCAAAAATCTCAACACTGAAGTTTCACAGATGAAACAAACCAAGTAATAAATATTATGATTTAATCACAAAAAACATATAAACAATGAAGACACAATAACACTAACTCTTTCTTTCTCTGTTCCTCCGCAGGATTCTGGTGTTTAAAACACTGGCTCAGTTTGTGGTTCTTGGTTGTTCCTGGATTCTGGGTTTGTTCACCAATGGCAGTAAGGTGCTTGAAATCATCTTCCTGGTCTTAAACTCCCAGCAGGGAACTTTCATCTTCCTGATCTACTGTGTCCTCAATAATGAGGTTAGGGATTTTTCCATCCTACTTTATAATAAACCACTTCAGTTCCACCTCTGATAGTATATGGAAAAAAAGTAAAACATCAATATTTTCTTTTCAACATGCAAATATAGTCTTTAAAAATACCTTTCTGTTACCTGCTTAATATAAAATTGATTCGGTTACTAATGTAACCTCAGTTCCCTGAGATATAACAGGAACAAGCATTGCATGCAGCATGCTTTGGGAGAAACTATGTTTCCTTTGATAGCTGAAGCTTGATTTGTTAGCTGTTCATGTAGCTGCACAAACAAAGGATATTTCAGCCAAGTAAAAAGAGTATGGCAGACAGCGGTGACTCCCTTGTAGCTTCATAGCATGGCTGGTTAGTCAGTGTTCCCGTTCAGTGCTATAGTATCAACTTTACAGTACTATAATGTTAGCTTCATAACTGGCAGCCCTTCAGACATAGGCATCCAATGCACACAAAGAGCTGCTCTGATTACAAAAACTGGATAGAGTGCTTTATATAAATTCTGCCCAGACCAAGCAGACTAATTAATTATCTTCATGTTAAGAAGACCTAGAAACTTAACACTTTGGTGACAGCCATGTCTTGTTCTGAGGATGACTTTGCAGTCATTAAAGTGTTACTCCACCCCTAAATAAAACATTTTGTCATTAATCACTTACCATGTTGTTCCAAACCCGTAAAACCTACCTCCACCTGCCATCAGTGGTTCAACGGTTATGTTGTGACACTACGAAAATACTTTTTTTACAGAAAGAAAACAAAAATAATGAGTTTATTTAATGATTCAGACAACGTCTCAAAGCTTTTAGGGGTTTGGACTGACATGGGGGTAAGTGATTAATGACAGAATTTTCATTTTGGGGTGGAGAAACCCTTTAAACCCAAAATTAAGCCGGGAAGTGCTTACTGAAAGCACTTGCAAAGTGCACCTGCCAGGCACCAAAAATGAGACAGAAAAAAGGGCCTAGTTTTGGAAGTTTTTCTTCAGGCTGCAAAAGCATGGTAGTGGATTTGCATTTCGTTATGCACTTTATTCTTGTTCTTGTTTATTTGATTTGATTCAATGATTGTTTAGCAAAAAATTTAAATTAAGATAAAATTATAAAATTAATACAAAGTGAAATTTGTTCAGAAAGGAACTTTCTGAAACATATGAAGTGGTTAAAAATGACGTCTGGGTAACACTTTATTTTAATATTCTACTAACAGTAAGTAACTTTGCAACTACATGTCAACTAGCAGTCATCAGAGTATTAGTAGACTTAATATCTGCTTAATATCTCCTAACACTTTATTTTGATGGGTCCACAACAAACTACATACTGACTATAAGAAACTTTGCAAATATATGTCAACTTATTCTACTAACCCTAAACCTACCCTAACAGTCTAATCTGAGAGTTAGTAGACATGTAGTTGTGAATTAATGAGAATTAGTTGACATGTAGTTACAAAGTTACTTATAGTTAGTAGAATGTCTAAATGGGTTATCGAAATAAAGTGTAACCGATGTCTGACGCACTCAATTTCTCCCACCGCATTGCTATCCAATTTATTACCACGCACTTTATGACATTTTTTTTACGTTTACAAATTACTCAATGTTCTTTCATAATTAACAAAATAAACTGAAACAAAACCGCAACAAATAATATTAATATAATATCGAGGTAATTCATGACCCGGATTCCCTTTCTGTCTTAAAGTGAAAAGGGCCACCACTTCTATGAACTTTGTAAAAGTGTGTGGTGCTAGAGTCAGTCCAAAAGGAAGGGCTGTATACTGAAAAGCCGAACCCTCAAACACAAATTTCAAGAAAGGTCTGTGGCGGGGGGCTGTCTGGATATGACTGTAAGCACTTTTCAGATACACCAATAAGAACAGTCACATGGAAAAACTTAATCGAGTTTCTGTTTCAAAGTTACTATCTTGAATGAGTACTTCATCAGAGCGTGGTTCAGACCTTAGTCCACCATCTTTCTTTAGAATGAGGAAAAAGCAGCTATTATAGACCAATCTATGGTGTGAAGGAATTTGTTCGGGTCTTGGCTATTAGTCGAGGATGGGCTGAGATCTGCAATGACAGGCTCTTCAAGAGGAGGGAGCTTCTAATAGCCCTTTTCTTCAGTGCTGTCAATGGGGATAAAGGAAGCAGAACAATGAATACGGGCCAAGTAGGGGGTACACACGACTAAGTTTATAATGAACTGCAGGAAGAATGGTGCTGGTCTTCAGTGGGGGCTCGCTGTATCCGTTGTAAAGAATCACTCATCCAAATGGCTGTGAGCAGGTCTGCCTTCATGAAAGAAAGCGATCCATGAGTGAAGGCAAGACTTATGCTCTTACAATGAGAAGAGGAGCGTCCTTTGAAAATGGAAGGGGTTCTTTATGTATGCAGTTGGCCATATCCATTTTGGCAGTATGAAGTGCCATTTGTTCATGCAGTTACATGCACGTTAACAAATCAGGCTTCAGTAGTGGGAGTAAATGGAAAAAGAGAACTGCATTCTTGGTCATGAGTTTTACAGTATAACTCACTCAGCTCCTCTCCTCTCATTCTTGTCCAGGTCAGGCAGCAGTACAGGACATTCTTCAGATCTGTTTGCCGTATCAAACAACAGGACTACAGAATCATGTTAAGAAAGTAAAAAAGTACTGCTAAAGTGCCAATAATATGCAAGTTAGGTTATGTTTATGTTAAAATACACAGCAGAATCTATACTTTTGGATGTTAGTCTCACCTATTTTTTGTTAATATTACAAGTGTTCTTAAATTAATGACAGTACTAAAGAGCAAAAAAAAAAAACTGTTCACCTTAAAACCTTATTAAATCAATTTTGTTTACTTAATATGAAATCATCTAAAAAAATTAATAAATGCTTTGAAAACGTACTCCTACTAATTTAATCAGTGTATTATCTCAACAACTCAACTCACAACTGAAACTGTTTTAAAACGTTTTTGTCTATTAAAAGAGATTTTGAAAAGATGCTATGATCAGTAATGTTATAATCCAGGAGGGAAAGTTAAGGATCAGCCATGATAGCTTGCGTTGAGCAAAAACAGATGTTTGTGTGATTTGCGTTGTGTGTGTGTGTGTGTGTGTCAATATTTGTATTTGAATTTAAGGAGAAAAACAGTGCATGTAGAATCAAATGTCAATAGGTCTGTAAACATCTCACCTTACAAACACTAGTATTTTGCTTATCAGTCAGTGGTGTCAGGTAAGGATCTTTGCAAATCAGCTTATATCAGATTTCTGCTCATAGATGTGTGATCATGTGTTGAAATGTGATTCGTGTGTACTTTTAGTTGAGTCATTTGGACCAGGTCAGGACCCTTGAGCAATTTACCATATTTAAAGATAAATCATTACAAATTAGGCTACTTTGCAAAACAAATTGTAAATGAATATGTAGCACATGTGTCAATTAATAAGCACTTGCTGCTAATCGTAACCTTAGGCCAGTAGGTTCGGCTATGGAGATGTAAATGAAACAACAACAATAGATTCAGAATAATTGTTTGTATTAAAAGATAACCATTTTACTAGTTACTGTGCTTTTCTTATTCTCTAAAGGAAAATAAAATAAATTTAAAGGATTATCAAACAATTGTCTCAATTTCCTCTGTTCAATATTGGATCACAACTACATGAATTTTCAACTCCAATAAAATTAACTGAACAATTTCACCTGACTCTCTGGATGTCTCTGTTTGTTCAGTAGGGTGCAACCACTAAGCTATGCAAATTTCCTAGGATACAACACTTTTGAGATCACCATAAAAATGTTCAGTGTTTACAATTAATAATTTTTACAGTTTAAAGTCAAAAGTAACTCCTTTTGAACACAAGGCCAAATAAACAGTTCAGAATGAAGCACAAAGTTCAAAAGATTCAGTTGGAAATTCAATTCAAATGTCAGTTCCTGTTAAAATGTTCTGTTGAAAAATAAAAAATAAATAATATATATATTTGACTCAAAAGGAATTAAAAAAACAATAGAATGACAGAATAATTATTAAATTTAATCGTTCCAAATGACAAAAACAAGATCAGAGAAGTTGCAATAACTTTTTTTTTCTTTTTATTCAGTGGCAGAAATATGTCTCTCACCTGCCTCAAAGAGAAAAATAAATGGCTACTAAGATCCAGCAAGTAGCGTGATGGGGCGGGACTTCAAGTTAGACTTCACATAATTGGACAACCATTAAAATGTCAATCATCACACTGAAATGCTTTTAACTTTTAATTATAGTTTCTTACATTTTTTTTTTACTCACTTCTGGTTATTTTACTATTTGGTGCATGACTCTTTAATTATTTCCTTTTTATAATTTTCAAAATTATACAGTGTTACAAAGATAACTGACAAGCTTGTGTGTGTTTAATAACAATTTTTAACTAATTTAATTATGTTTTCAGCTTTTAATAGTAGTTTATAGAGTGTAGTACTGTATTTAAAATACTTTACAATGTTAAATCCTCTTTAAAATCAACACAGAAGATGTTTTTCTTAATTTGTTCTGTCACAATGAATTAGAGATTATTTCCACTTCACATCACTTCATGTGTCCTGATACATCTCCCAAATATTAAAAAGTATATAGTTACCACTTGTTGTACATACTTATGTACTACAATAGGTATATATATATATATATATATATATATATTTTACCTCTTTTCAAATATGTGACCATTATACCTATACCTATCTGCTAATACATAACAATAATAATAATAATAATAATAATAAAACATTGATTTTTTTTCAGTTAAAAGTATTAGCTAGCTCACATTAGCCTCAATATTAGCCTCACAGGAAACACTCAAATAACACTCAGCACTTAACCACTCGCAAGGTATTGTGCAGATCTGACATGTTGAAAAGAGATGTTGAGTTCACGTGTATTTTCTCAGTTGGGAAATTATTTTTCATGTGCAGTGCCAGTGGTGATGCTGCTTGCATCCATTTCGGAGAACCAGAAGATAAATATTTCTATCCATCATTCAGGCATGGCACCGAAATGAGGCACCAATATCTACATTCTGCTTCAGTTCTAGTACATACCGGTTACTTACCATATTGGTGCCAGGTTTGCTACTTGCCACTGTTTCTTTTGACACTTAATTTCTGACAATATTGTAATAATGATTTGCTTGCACAGATATTATTTAAACTGAACTGAGCTGAATGATGACATCTCTTAATCAATGATGAACTGAATTTAACTAGAAAATTTAGTGTTTGCTATCATCCTCTTGGATTATTGACACTATTTTCCTGTTTAATACTGTAAAGCTGTGTTGACACAATCTGTGTTATACAAAGTAGTATAAATAAAGATGGCTTGACTTTTTTTTTTTCTTTAATCTAGTTTACCATTTATCAGTAAACTGCATATGGGCTCTCGAGCACAGTGGAACTGAGCAAATTTTCTCTCAGTTGTTGCCCCACTATTTGAATAACCTTTGTTGTTTTATCTTTTATACATCTATTTGTAATCACATTTTGATGTACAGATGAGATCTGAAATGTCCATTTAAAAAAAATAAATAAATAGAAAAGTTGCAGTAATCCATTTTGGGTTTCAATGACCTTAGAAGGAGCCTAATGAACAATCCACTCACAGTAGAGTTCTTTGGTTAAAACTGACAAAAGATGAGTTACACATATGATGTTGTGCAGAAGCCAGGTTCCTAAAAATACACTGCAAAAGAGCTAGATGTATGAACTGTTGTTATGTACCCATTTGTATTTGAATCTAAGGAGGAAAAACTGTCAAATTTTCATATCTGGATGATGACCTATAAATATTTAAACACATGCAGTATTGTCTCAGTTCAGCAGTCATTTGTGTCGAGTGAGCATCACTGTACTGTATATCAGATTACCTGCTATCTGGTAAGATCAGCTTTTTTGCTCATAAATATCCTTGTTAGTCACTCTGAATCAAATTAATTCTAGCATATGTTGATTTGTGATAATGTGTGATCTGTGTGTAGTTTTAGTGGTGTAATTAGATTCATGTTCTCTTAATTAGGGCTGGGTGATTTAATCGTTGATTAATTAATGCGTGTAAGGTCCGGTTTTTCTTAATATTAAACTTAAATGTGTTTAAATGTCATACCAGTTAAGTATACTAAGAGTACAATTGCAGGGTAGTTTTTTTCAAGCACATAAATATATGAATGTATTAGCATACATAGCATGAAATAAATGTATTTCCAATACATTTTAGTACATTTGTTTTTCACTAGGGGTACCTTTAGAAAAGTACAATTTTTCTAATGGCTAGTCAGAAGACTGGTCGAAATATAGGCCTATACAAATAACACTGCCTAAAATACAATAAGTGAGATAAATATCAGTACTGTTATGTTGTCTATTCACTCTATGGCCACTCTTAAGGACACTGTGAATATTGTTTATTAGCAATTAAAAAAAAGTTTTTAGTGGACTTCTAAATCTACTTTTTTCTTTAAAACTTCAAAATAAACTCCTCCTCTGATCTGGCTTTTAGATAAAGAGAAATACACCAGACTATCAAAACTGTCAATGACTTCCTCTCTTCATAAAGGTGTTTTTTTGTTTCTTATCCTGATTAATGACTAGACTCTTTAAAATAAAGGTGCTTCACGATGCCATAGAAGAACTTTTTTTGTCTAAATGGTAAAGAACCTTTGACATCTGAAGAACCTGTCTGCTTCACAAAAGGTTCTTTGTTGCGAAAAGAAGTTCTTTAGATTCTAAAAAGGTAGGAAAAAGATTGTTCTTTAAAGAACTTTTGACTAAATGGTTCTTTTTGGAACCAAAAATGGTTCTTCTATGGCATCGCTATGAAGAACCTTTTGAAGCACCTTTATTTTTAAGAGTGTAGTTTATTCCTTTATAAACCGAAG
Organism: Enteromius mattozi; assembly: GCA_032359235.1. Classification (NCBI taxonomy): domain Eukaryota; kingdom Metazoa; phylum Chordata; class Actinopteri; order Cypriniformes; family Cyprinidae; genus Enteromius; species Enteromius mattozi. Next base: position 21,070,781 of record JAUMHE010000042.1, read on the forward strand.
TCATAAGATGAATGCTGTTTTTCAAAATTGCAATACAATCTAGTATTGTTTCTTTTGTTGTTTCATTTTTCCTTCTACATTACATTGCAGGTTTTATAAGAACACTCACCTCTGTCATGCTGTGTATGTATAAACTTTGTTTTTGGTTTTGTGTTTTCACACTGATGTAATGACCAGTTACAATTTACATCATGTCATATCTGTTGATCAGTCTTCCCAACAAGATTGTATATGTAAAACATAATTGAGTTGCATGTTTGTTAGAGCATCTGAAAGTGTTTGTTCGTTAGACTTCAATTTCAGTTGGTCTTTCATTTGTTAGGCCAGTTATTTCATTGTACCCTTTGAAATTTGTTGATTACTTTGCATAATTGTTTGCAGATGTTTTCACACTTAATGTGGTCTTTACAACTGTCACACCAGAGATGACTACAACTGGTAATATATTATGCTGAATATTAATCTTAGAAAATCAGCATGTTTTTGGTAATTGCAGTGACACTGCATATAATACATTTCTGGAGGATACTGTATGTTAATGTTTAATTTGCACTGTGTAACTTGAGTTAATACATTGGTTTAAGATTTTGCATAGAAATGACATATATAAAACAATTTAGATATGACATCAGATGCACTTCTATAAGCTGTCTAAAAATGTTATGTTATGTTGTTAATTTCTTAAAATGTTTTCACTACAGCTGATCCCTGCTACAACAACACTGTGCTGGACAATCCATGGAGAGCCATCAATAATAGATATGTTTCAGTCAGAAATTGTGACCAGTCTTTCAACTGGAGTGGATGGTATCATCTTTTCATTAACAACATAAGCGCTCAGATCCCAGACACTTGTGTTCGAAAGTTTAGCTGTGGCACTTATGTTGCACTATGGCTTCATGGTGGACACCCAAAAGTTGAGGATGGAGTCGTCACTCGAAATGTCTGTGGCCATGAAGGCCAGTACTGCTGCTATTTTGGGTCTTACCCCATTAAAGTCAAAGCCTGCCCAGGCAATTACTATGTCTATGAACTGGTTAGTCCATCTGCCTGCAATTTATCCTATTGTGCAGGTAATTATATTTCCACAAGCTCTTTCTACAAATTATAGTGTCTGTCTCCGTTTATTATTATTCACTATTCATCCAAACTTTCAGATGCTAGCAGCATCAACACCAGCTATACAGCCGTCACACCAGCAGCCATCTCAACTGGTAATGTAACACACTGTCCTTACTGGTTTATATTCTGGCCTGATAAATACGATATGTACTACTAAACAGTTATTTAGACCCAAGACCTACAAATTTTCTGTGTTAAAAAATAAATAAATAAATAAATAGCATCTTTCTAAAGTCATTTTGCCCTCTAAGAAAAACCGCATGAACTCGTAAAATGCATGTTATAATCCCATGTGAAATGTGTGAAACATATGAAACGCACAATGTAATATTTTCATGATAGATGTGTGAAACCCATGTAATCATATTGCACATGTGTATCACATGGGTTTCACATTAAAATGGGGCCTCAGAAACTTAAATCTGTGAGGTCTGTTGCAAGAACTGTAAAGAGATGGACTAATGAAGCAGAGCGGGATTTAAAGCCTGCTTTGAGCTTACTGATTGAAGTGTTTTTGAGGCTGCAGCTACTGAGTTGGATGATGACACCTGATATCCTGCATCAGTTTCTATGAGGACGTGTGTTCCCACCAGGACTTATTTGACGTTTAACAATGACAAACCTTGGTTCAGTGTATTAAATTAAACAGTTTCGCCTGGCCAAAGAGGATGCCTACAGGAGTGCAGACAGAGCCTTATACAAACAGCTCTGAAAAGCTTAAAAAATTGCTTTCAAGACTCGAAATCAGTGTGGAAATCCCTTAAAACATCAAAAGACACCATCCCCCAGCACTGCGGCCAATCAACTACTGGTTCTTGGTCTGAACAAATTCTACTACAGGTTTGAAATTACTAGAGGCCTTGTCTGACGCCCACTTGGATCATCTCACAACACAGCCTTCAACACCCGCCCACACTATGAAGGTAAAACAGTAGCAAAACCCGAGAGCTTGCAAATTTGAATGTGAGAACTTGTAAAATGAATATTTGTATTTGTAAGTTGAAATGTATACTCACAGCTCTGATGTGAAAACCTGCATCTATCGATTTGCACACACAGACAATACTCAGAACACCCGTGTTTTGAATTCGAAGTTGCAGATTAATAGTTACAAATGTGTAAAGTGTCATTCACATAAACAAAATGACAGTCACAATTGTGTACTACACATTTATCTTTGCGCTTTACTTCAGTTTCGCTGTACAACCACAAGTCGGCCCTCACAACCTCTCAGATCTGGCAGTACAACCTCACATCCCAGCGCTTTGACTTTTG
>JAUMHE010000042.1:21081568-21107235 GCA_032359235.1 Enteromius mattozi
TTGATAATGTTCAGTGCTTTGCTACAATCTGTATTGTTAAAAGCGCTATAGAAATAAAAGTGATTGATTGATTGATTTTCAGCATAAAAAGAAAAATCAATAATTTTGACCCATACAATGTATTTTTGGCTATTGCTACAAATATACCTGTTCTACTTATAACTGCTTTTGTGGTCCAGGGTCACAGTTGTGAATTTGTAGCTGTTGTCTGTTGCAGTATTGGTAATCTTATTATTTTATCTAATTATTAGATTAAAAATCTGAACTTGAACAAATAAATAAATACATAAATAAATAAATTGAAACGTTGCACTGGCAAAATTTAATTTAAAAAGATCATTACAATGTTTATAAATATTAGAACAGTACATAAATAAAAGTAAATAACCCTGTGTGTAGCAGGACTATATTGTATTCTACTGGCAGATTAATTGGGCAATATTTTGAGATAATTGGTGCAGACTGAAAACTCTTTTTTTTGTCTTGAGCAAGAGACTGTATGACATTCACGTTACATGATTTGACTGATTTTTAAGTAAAAAGGGTGACAGCGCACTGTATTAAAAGAAATGAACATGTTTTCATAACCACTGGCCAAATTCAAAGACAAAACTAAAATTTCAACCTTGAGAGAAGGGGGCCCCCTGATGTTTCGGGGGCCCGACACAGCTTGCGTACTTTGCATATTAGGAGGATCGGCTCTGTGGTTTTCTTTACTTTTTTGTGTGAATAAAAGGTTTCCAGGTGTGGGTACCCTGCTGAGATATATTTTTTTAAAGATTTACAAAATTACCAAAAACGTTAAATCCAGATGTATCTAAATGTAGACCTAACAAAAACACACTTAACACTACACCTAACCCAAATGCAAAACCAAACTCTTATATCCTTATAGCACGCTGAATATAAATGTGTACCTTTGTGAACAGGTCGGTAGGCCTCCAGGAAGTACGGCTTTAGAAAAACCTCAAACAGGTTGCCCGTTAGCCCCTCGATAGTGTCATCAATAGGTAGAACATGGATGCGCTTCCCATATTTCACATCTGGACAGGCATGGATACTGTATACACAAGCATATGAGTGAGCACATGGGGTTTTGCTTAACCACCAGGCCTCTAATTTTAAATGAATGTATTTAAGGATCCAACAGTAAAACCTTAAGGCATCAACACACACCTGATGACATCACCGAGACGCACACGCAGGTTGTTGCGGGTGACCCTGTTCATGCGCACACGCTCGTTACCACACGTGTCGTCTGTGAGAACGATGCAGACCGTCTGCCTCCGCTTCCGACCGCGTAACACCACAGTGTCTCCCCGAAACAACTGCAGCTCCTCCATTTTAACCTGTGACACTCATGCAGGGATTTATGTGCACATGTATAAAAACAATGATTGCTTTTGCAATTAGGTGCAGCTAGTAATATAAACTGCATGCTGCAATTTCATCACTCTATCAAATACACATCCAAAAATAGATAGATCACCTGTGACAAGCACACAATACTGTTGTCCTCATTGTTGGCTTCATCCACGATGAGTCGGTTCGGTCGAATCTTCTGCTTCAGAATAGCAGTGGAGAAATCCTCCGGTTTTGGACTGTTCAACACACACCCACCCACACACATTATATCAATGCACAATCCAATTTTCCACAACATTAATAATAAACAGTCAAGTACATGCAGGGTTCTTCATAAAAGCCAAGTCAGCACATGTGTAAAAGCTTTTGTTTTGCTTCATCTTTCTTCAGAATATTTTTATATACACTCCAGAGATGTTGAAAATCACTGCATATACATTTTATAATAGCCTGCATTGGAATTTTACAGTAAAACAGCACCAAGACTGCATAAAACCTAACATATAGAAATAATGTGTATCTTTAGCTTACAGCTGTATACATTCAAATCAGACCATACCAAGTTTTAAAATCCGTTTTATAATGGTAACTGTGAGTTTTAATGAGGAGAATGAAAACAGTTCTTGGTGGCACTAGTGTGAATACAAACCCACACACATACACTGCTGTCTGGTCTCCTGTTTCTTCATGTGACACTGGTCTGTTTTTAGAGCAAAGTTATGTCTACAGCTAAGATCAAGCTACTCAGACAAACACAAACACGTACACATTACTTTTCATGTCATGATAAATATGATTAATTTTATGAAAAAGAGACAAACACTAACTCTACAATGAACTACCTGAAATGATTAACAACTAAAGATTCTTTTTTTGAAGAATCTTACATATTCAGTCTAAACAAACAAGAAAACACACACTCAAACCCAATAGTTATACTCACTCTGAGGCTCCAGTGGCAGGCATTGCAGATCAGAGGTGTTTAGCTGATTAACTGAGGAAAAGAGCCTGTTCTGGGACAGAGATGATCAGAAATCAGCCTATCCTTATCCTAAAGGTCAGAAGTTTGTAGTCTGTAGTCCTTAGTTCATTGCAGCGCTGTACAAAGTGTGACGCTGTCCCTGACTGCAGGCTCCATGCCTAGAAAATGTGTTTGTGTGGCAGCCTGCACTACTCCCTGGACGTCTGAAACCCATCCCCTTGCATATAAATAAGATTCTGACACAACAACCCAAGTTGCATGCAGCGAGTGTTTACAAATCTTTTTTTTAGTTTTCCATTGTTTTCAAATGCGTTTGCCATCTTTGCAGCCCGAGCATTGCATTTCCACCCAGCTCATTCCAGACATTCCTGCCCTCCTTCTAACATACATAAACCCTCTAAAGATTCATAACAGTTCAGTGATGCAGTCATCTGGAATGTCCTTTTTAATGCGAGTAATCAAAAAGCTTTCCGTTTTCTCATTACAAAACAACTGAGATGAATTGAAAGGGCGACAAGACATACAGAAACAACTGCTATTCGTTACATCAGAGTATGAACTACAAAGAGCACAAATGAAGAAAACACATTCAGTAACTTACACAATGACTGGACTCTCTTTTTGAGTCAGTCTCAGCATCTACTTTTATGGATGCTGGTCTAATGTCATAACTTACGGCTGTATGTAAACCTTTACCCTGATGGCATTTACAATTGGGTCCAAGACATTTAAGTATCCATGTCACCCTCTGCTGGCAAACCCCTGAACATTATATCTCTAACTAGAGTGTCTTGCTTCTTGTTTTTAAGTAGTTAATTAGCAATCAATTTTAATTATTAATTTCTTGCGGTCTGTTAATGTATTTATTACAAAGACTTGCTGAGAACACACAAAAAACCCCCCACATTTTTAGGGGTTTGTTGATATTCCATTTAAAGGGAGGGTTCACCCAAAAATGAAAATGTCATGTTTATCTGCTTACTCTCAGGGCCAAGATGTAGGTGACTTTGTTGCTTCAATAAACATCAACAAAGATTTTTTAACTCAAACTGTTGCAGCCTGTCAGTCATATAATGCAAGTCAATGGCCACCAAACCTTCCAAAGCTCTAAGAGTCAAAAACATACACATACGAAAACCAAACAAAACCCTACGGCTCGTGGCAATACAATGAGACATAAAACAATCGGTCTGTGCAAAAAACTGCATTTATAGCATTTTTACCTCTTATACACCACAGTCTCTGACTGTCCTGAGTTCATTCACAACATCCTGCACGTGACACGTCAGTGTGCTCTGACACATAGATATAGACGTAGATCCTTACGTTTCACGGCCCATAGAAACAGGCACTTATGAAGCATTTATGTATAGATATTGTGAATGAACTGAGGACAGTCGGAGTATAAGAGGTAAAAAAAATTATAGAAATACTGTTACGTTTTGGGTTTTTTTGCGCAGACCTATCATTTTGTGTCTTAACACCTCAGTGTATCTCCATGAGCCATAGGGTTTAATTTTGTTTCGTCTGTGACTCTTAAACCTTTGGAACGGTTGGTACCCATTGACTTCCATTATATGACTGACAGACTGCAATGGTTTGAGTTAAACTGAATTGTTTGTGTTTTACTGAAGAAACAAAGTCACCTACATCTTGGATGCCCTGGGGGTAAGCAGATAAACATCACATTTTCAAATTTGGGTGAACTATCCCTTTAAGACAAAGTAAAAAGGGGTTCATCGTGAAAGTGATTAACAGAGAAACTGCAGGCATTATCAAAATTTCAATGAGCTCCAGCTTTTACTTTAGATTGTAAATCAACAAAGTACTTCTGTGAATTTTAGACAGGTAGTTAATGTCATAAAAATGCAGATAATATTTTATTAACAAACATACAAAGTAATAAATAAATCAAGACAGTTTGAAGAATTTGAGGTGCTACAATTGTCAGGCAAAACAAAGGAGACTATAATCTGAAATCAGGCTGACCTATTGGTTTCTTCACAATGCAAATGAACCTGCCTTTAGTGACAGAATCAGTAACAGTCCCATTTACACGTGTGATGGCTCCATCTGTATACGAGATCAGATTAATGACCCAAAAGACAGTGGAGCTAAAGGGCAGGTAACAAACATATTAGCAATTCAATGTGCCCAATTTCCACATTCCTTCTCTCACAAGTCAGTTCTTGTAATTTATTAAATGGACCCTTACGTTACTATTTGATTGTTTTACAAAAAAAGTTGTCTCAGTTCCCACAATATTCATCTGATGGGCTGATACACATATATCTTACAAACTGTAAAGTTCAAGAGCTGCATGGCTTCGGGGCTCTCTGTGCATTTGAGGACATTCAGACACATTCTTCAACTGCTGGTGAAGGAATATCTTCATTGCTTCGCAACTTGGACTTCACCTTAAACAACTGATTGATATTTACAAAAGTTATGCTCAGTTATTAATGGTGATGTTCCACACGTGGGGCCACAATGTCATGGCTGGCAAATCCGAGATTAAAGGGGTCAAAGTCTTTAAAGGGAGATCCTCCACTTGATTGTGTGCAGAAGATCTGCATAAACACAGTTTGTTTGTTTTTTCGGTGCAAGAGACAAGAAAACTGGAAGGAACATTCAAGATCATTTCAGTCATGTCAGGAAGAAATAATTTAGTCTATCACCGAGGGAAGACAAGGGTTTCAGTGTCATTGCAAAAGTGTTGAGTCAAAAACAAATATCCAATCAGAATTGACTTCTTTCAAACTGTAACCAGACAGTTTTTTTGTGGGTTTTTTTTTACATTGGAGGAAAATTTTTAACAAAACGTTCTGTGCACAGTGGAAACCCTCCAGCCTTTGGTTTCAATAGCAATCTTGAAACCAGAGAGGTCACAAAAAAATATGTTCCGCCCCCCACTGGACTGAATAAGTACTAAAGAAAAAAATCCACTTGATGAAATGAATTCGGGGTCGAATGTCACAATCCAAACAGTGGTATCCATCAGAGCAGCATTAACTGCACAGAACTGCACAGTCTTTTCAAATAATGGTTGACACTGATGGTTCTTAAGACTTTTCAGTCATCCCAAACTCGCTCCATTCTACTTAGTTTGGTTCAGGCCAAAGTTCTTTCCAGTAGCTGTGGGATTACTGATTAAAAAGTATATATATACATTTTTGTGTGAGAGAAAACAGGAGCTGTTTCTGTTCAGGAAGTTCCGAACAGTCGTATTAAATGTTTTAAGGAATATGCTTGTTCTGGGATGAGTAAATATTGTTTGGTTTATGTATATGTATATACAAGTTACTTTGTCATGTACAATAGCTAATATATGAGTGTATGTGTGTGTATCAGCAGAAAGCTTCGTCATCTTGGAAATGGGTCCTCTGCAGAACCTTCACGTGTCTTTCGTAGATCTTTAGGGCGGGACCAAGTCTGATTGACAGGCCTGTCAGCACATCATTCCTTTGCATCAGAAGGAGGGACTTCCCGTCAATCTCCTGTCAGGAACAAAGATTCAGTTAGACCTTCTATCTATAGCACAGCTTCTGTATTGAGTCCAGTAAAGTAATGTCTGACTCTGACTCAAGGATCATGTAGTCAAGTTCAGCGTACCTGTGTCCTGAAAGCGAGGGCTTGCTCTGGAAATCCAGCTGCGGTGAAGTAGCTGGCCACGTCTGCTACAGTCCAGTCCACCGGGCTCATACCACTCGTCTCCGACTTCACAAAGCCACCTCTGAGACCGCACAGAAAACATGAATAAATATTTATTAATCGTACTCTCGAGACACAAAAGAAAATTTAATATCATGACGCAAAGTCAATCCTCTGGTGATTCCTGTTAGAAGGCCAGTAGGTGTTTTTACAGAGACTTTTCTTGTTTTGTTTTTTTCTCTTTCCGCCAAACAAAGCCTTTTCTCTCTGTGCTACCCTGTCTCTCTCTCTCTCTCTCTCTGCTGTTTTGTTTGTGTGGTACTCACATTCCTTCATTCATCCCTCGTTCTTCAGCTGCTCCTGGTGAGGCAGAGGGAGTCAGCAGACATGACAACACTCCCATTTCCAGCTTACAGCCTGAGCCTGATAGGCAGACAACACGCATAGTTATATAAAACAAAAAATACACACTACAAGAACAACTACAGTACAGTTACACAGAATTACACAACATATAAAACACTATACATTATCAAATGCATATATACAGTACAACACATGAAGTATATCAAAAAATGTAATCAAAGTTGTCCTAAGACAAGGCTGCATTGTATATTTAATAATAATAATTTCATTCAAACAAATCTTACTGAACAGATGGACATGAAATAAAACATAAAAATATTAGTGTTTCCCATACATTGATTTATTTGTGGCAGTCTGGCACAATATCAACGATGACTGCCGCAAATAGATTTTCCAAAAGGCTTTAACTTTCATTGAAAAAAACATGAGCACTGCATGTTTCAAAGTAAAAACATGGCATGGTTGTTTTATATGAATGGATTTTTGAAATATGGAAGTTTCAATATCGTTTTAATTTTATCTTTCCTATATTGTCTGATAAAGTAGTGTTCATGAGCGCAGCGATGCTTTGTTCACAGCCGTTACCAGGGAAACCACTATTTGTGAATTTGCATTTTCAGTAAGACCGTCTGCTGTTTTTATGTATATATTTTCCCCAGAGGAAGGTGCCACCACACAAAGAACTCTGTGAGAAACACTGTATGTATATATGAAAACAAAATAATTATAGCCATGTACGCACTGCAAGTTTCAGGACTGAAAACCACATTTAAATGCGGGAGCGAGTCCCATAAATCATCGTTCCATGTTTGTACGGAACAGCAGTCACTCTTGCATTTGTAATCACAGCAACATTGCCGTCTTGCAGGAGTGAAGTAGAATTTGGTATCTGCCATTTTTTGCCTAAAGACTCTTTTTGTCCAACTGTACACCACTGATAGATCTGCTGTGTTTTGTTTATGCTCGGGAGGCTGCTTTAGAGAGTGCTGTCTTGCAGTTTTGCCCTTGTCCTCTTATTTAAAGTGCTTTTAGGCATGTTGTTTGGTCAAGCTCATAAAGATAGGCACTTCATGAAGTTAATAATATGGTCTGTTGCAGATATGAGATATTTTTGGTGTTATAAAACAAAGCATTTGGGTGTTTTTGTGCTTGTACTTGTTTGTTTGTTTTCTATGAATATCTGGCAACACTGACACTTTACCGCAGGGCTCATGAGCGCAACTATTCCCATGTCAAAATGTGCTAAGGTTAATAATTCTTTCACTTTTTTTTATTTTCTTGCATTTCACAGACGAAGACACATTTTGGATGCATGCTCAAATACGTCATTAACAACTAGTTGTTCAGTTCAGTTCCGTACACACTGCCTAGAATTTCTGTAAATGTGGTTGTGACTACCTGCATTTTAGTGAATTATGTGTTCAGAACACCATTAAAGAGTAAAAGGTGAACTGACAACCAACAAGCCTATATAAAAGACAATAAGAACAGAATAGCATGCAACAGAATAACAAATCTATATAAAAATTAAACGGCTATATTAAAAACAAACAACAAAATAATACACAGCAATATACATAAACACAAACATGCAGAGCAATAGACAGATTTAAAACATGAACTGACACAGAGATGCATACATTAAAACATACAGAAGAGACAGGAAACACACGGAACAGCATCTAGTTGTATACATGGGTAGTTCATGAATAAAAATTGGACTGTGTCCTATGGTGTGACATAGCAAAAATGTAAAAAAACAACAACAACATAAAAACTAGATAATAAAGTCTGTAGGCGAACTTCAAGTTGGCTTGAAAAAGCCTAGCTAGAAAGTTTGAAGTAGTTTATAGAAAGCTTTAAGTTTATAGGTTTTCAGTTTAAACCAGTTTGAAGTATGAAGTAATTTTAAAGTTTAAAAGTTTTGAAGACAGATAGATAGATGCCAAGGACCTCAGAGTGGTTGCTAAGGTGTTGCTATGCGGTTGCTAGGGTACCTGGGGTGGTTGCTAAGGCATAGCTATGTGGTTGCTAAGGTAATTGGGGTGGTTGCTAGTGTACCAGAGGCAGTTTCTAGGGTGTTGCTATGCATGGTGTTAGCATGATTATAGCATGATTAGCATTTTGTTAGCATGATTAGCCAGTTTCTAGCATGATTAGCATGTCAATAGCGTGGTGCTAGCATGATTGGCTTTTTCAAGCCAACTCAATAACATGAGAAAAATGCATCTTCATTCTTAGAGTTACAAATAACATGAGAAAGGTTTATCTTCAAAGTCAAGTTTTTTGTTTTTTTTTCCATTACGTCACACCATATACACCATTATACTACCCCCATATAAACTTTTTTTTTTTTTTAATCATATCAGCGTTTCGTCCAGACTAAATTTTGGGAGTCAATTTTTTCAAACTGGGTCCCAGGGTGAATAAATCTAAAAAAGGCATGTACAGTCAGTCTGTATATTTTGTGAAATGATGATGTCATCGCCCCACGTCTTGACCCTAGTTAGACACTGCTATGTCATGTAAGAGCAACAACAACAACAGCAATGGTAGACTACATGCTTGTTCTCGTGCTGCAGAAGCATGCTAGCTTCACTTAACTAGCTTTCCTTGTGTTGGGCTTGGATACAGTGTTCAAGGGTTATACACATGTTCCAAGTCTTCTCATTTTTTAGTGTATCTGGCAGAATTACAGCGCCACATACTGGCATGTGTACTACATCATTTTGAGTCAGTTTCAGTGGTTTCGTGTGAGGAAAAAAAAAGATTGGATAGGGAAAGCTCTGGCTTCGTGTGGATGAGCCCTGAGAGACACCAGCACATCAAGATATGATCAGAAAGGACTTACAGTTTCTTATAGGTATTGATGATGGAGCCTTTACGGTCTCTGACATCACAATCACCTGATCCTAAAGGAGAAATAAAAAGAGATGCACTCAGCAAGACTATATTAAAAACTAGGATAAGGGGAAATGACAGACAGAATTGTAAATCTGAAAAATATACCAAATATATTCAGAAAAAAAAAATAGTTTCCAAAATAGATCTTCTAAAACATTCCCATTACCCTATTGCTTGCTGATGAACTCATTGGTTAAGGCAACAATTGATATGTCAAGCCACTCTTAAGGAAGTCAAGCTATGAATGGCCTACTCTGCACAATAAACCTGGAATAGGAGAAAGACCTCAGATATTAAAAACCTCAATAAACTTTGCACATTACCTCAATGCTGGGATGTAGCTGATCAGGCGCATCTGCGTTTTTCTCAGCACCAGCATCCTCGGGCTCCACAGACATTGTCTGCTCTGAAACTGCAAGAGAGAGAAAGATTTTAATGCCATCATTTCTTGTCATGACAAAAAGACTTCAAACATAGACATTTGTCACACATCTACAGGGAGCCCATGTCTGTATTCACACAGATTCTTTCATCACAAACCCCGCATCATTCAATTCCAGCAATTTTGTTACATAGCATTCTTTTAATTGTGGCACAAAATGGTTTCCACATAAGAATGTTCCATAAAAAGCCAAAAACAGGAGTTAAAACCTCCAGTATTGCTTGATGCTGCACCTGTGGATACCCTGTGCTCACATCCACCTACTGCCTTCAAAAATACCTTCCACATGCACTTCCCAAGCATCTCGCACAGAAACAGTTCTCCATCTGGGCAAAGTCATGTTCTAAATGCTTTGGCATTGTTCAGACTGATTAAAATTGGATTTTTGGAAATACATTTCAGTCTGAAACTCTTAAGTATCATGTGGAGTTATTATTGTGGCAACAGATGTAGATACGCCAGACATTGGCTGTCCGAGCGAACAGATGTTTCCATCACCTAGCCTGGGTACGAAAAACAAATTTGATTTTTGCGCAGTGTGAACGAACACCCCTCAAAAAGCACTACTTTCATTATCCATAGCTTTAAAATATTTAATGACTTGCTCACAGGTACGTCTGCCAATTTTTGTTCTACTCCATAATCCAGCAGGACTCCCCCTCTGGATAAAGTATTGTTTGAATTTATTAAAAGCCAGTCCATGAGCAAAAAATAATCTTATAAAAATATTATCTTTAATAAGGATTGTATTAGGTCAACACTTCACTCTGAGCTGGGCTGTGCATCAATATACTGCACTTCCTGTCCCTCAGATTTAACTTCCTTTGAGCATAGGTTTGTGTGTAACGTTAAAATCATTGCATTACATTACTTTTGCAGTATTTATTTTTAATAACAAAAATCCAAAAGCTATATTTTTGGTGACTCAAAAGGCCCTTTCTCACCAAGAGTGAAATGAATAAGCCTCTTGCTGAAGAAAATGCCTGCACTTACTCCCCATTTCTCTCAACACATGGACAGCGAAGGTGTAACTAAAAGTAATCTAATTATGTAACTTGTGTTACTTGTAATGCATTACCCCCAAAACTGAAAACAATAAACCCAATAGCTGTCCATGGGACAAAAAATGTGATATAGTATCAATTCTCCATCTTACTCTAAACAGTTCATCTTACATTAAGCATGTTTAGATGGTCTACTGGAAAGCCAGACAAAAATACTTCAGAAAATGTTTCTGTCATGCAACAGACAACGCGCAAGTACCTTCACTTCCACCCACGTCTGTTTCCTGCTGTAAGGAGCACTGGTTTGACGTCTCCAGAGATGAAGATGACTGGGATTTCCCCTCAGATGTCAGTGGTAAGTCGATGTCATTATCGTTCTCCACCACCATTTCAGGTGAAGTAGGGTCAGCGCAAGCTTTAACACCTGCGGGACCTTCATCAGTGATGGTGTTGGGAACATCCTCCGCTGAGCCCACTGTGTTTTCCTCTGTGCCATTTTCCTCACTCTCCACCTCCATCCTTTCTTCTTCCTTCACCTCTTCCTGACAAGCGGGAATAGAGACACCATTTCAAAAAGCTCTAATGGACTTTTAAACCAACAGTAGTCATTACAGAGCATTACTGAAGCTTTATTTTGCAGATCTACATGATGGGAATGGATTTAATCGTGACTGTACCTTACATCACATTAGCTGCAAATGTGCGGGAAAGAAAAGAAAACAACTACTGAGTCTCGACGCCCCCACTGTTTGAAAAGGCCAAATAGCGGTTACGGCGCGCGCCCCTCAAACGGCCGTTTATAACGGTCGTTGTTGCCCTCGTGCGCTACCTCCGTCATCTGCAGGGTTTTACGAATTGCGGTCTTTCCTTAGAACAACACAAACTGCCCAAACATACGTCGCAGATTCTCCTGCCAGTGATTTGATCAGATTACAGCGATTTGACCACGTAAGTAACTCAGTGGGGTTCATAATCAATTCGACCTCAGTCTGTAAGTGAGCGGGACAGTGCTTGACAAATCTGATCAACACAGAGAGGACAACGGCGCAAAAAAGAGAACGAAACACGATGAACGCTCATCGCTCAAACTGACTGGATGAGCCGCACGGAACGGAACTAAGAGGCTTAAGCCGCAAGAGCAGGGTGCGCTCCGCTTTGGCTCGTCATGCAGCGAATTTCCGCCATCGCAACTGCTTTTACCTCGTATGACCGAAGTATTGCACGCAGCGACGGCTCGCCCGAGAAAACAGACGCGAGCCTCGGGTCCCCCCTCCCTCCCTCCCTTTCACATTTTCCGTGCGCGTCTAACTTAACAGACACCGCCTAGTGAAAAATATCCAGGACAACTTATAACGCAACAATAATCGTCGGCCCTGCCTGTGAAATCCTAATAGCGATGTCGCGCAGTTCACGCAGACATCACAGTTTGTTTGTTTTTTCAGCGCACTGTCCGCGTCTGATTCTCGACGAGCGCGCTTTTGTGTAACGAGTGTCTGTTAGAGCAACGGAACAAGAGAAGCGACGGTGTCTCGCACGCACGCACGCACGCGGGCGCTGCCGAGCGCGAGTCCGCACCTTTTGTGCCGAGACGCTGAAGTGAAACAGGGCACGCAGACAGTTGCGTGTCTAGCGGAACACACAATCGAGGTGTCGCTTCTCTCACCGTTTGCACACAGCACGACCTCAGAACAAGCACGAAAACACGCTGTTTGCCGCAACACACACAGTTTGGATGTTCTGGCGCACAGTTGCACGCGAAAAAAGAGCGGAAATCAGATGGTGCGGGGCTGCTTTTTGTCCTGCGCTTTTTTTCTTTCGCTTTTCTCAAAGCACGATCATTTATTTATACGGAGACGGGGTGTAGCGCTGCGCGCTGCGCAGGACGTGTTGGAAATATTAAGTTACCTTTTTCGCGAGATGTCTGTCCTGCAGTGCGCTCTTGAGGAGACGCGCGGACGGCTTGGCGGCCCCCATCCCCCTCGCGGCAAGAGTGATGTGGCCGAGGCGGGTCTTGCGGAGACGACCCCTCTCGATCTCGCGCTCCAGAACCACTTTCACGCGGTTGCGGGTCAGCTTCTCGCCGGGCATCCCTTGCTGCGTGCTGAGGTAGCCGAGGATCTCTTTGAGCCCCGGCGGCGCGTGGCCCCGTGTTGCGACGGAGCCCCGGTGTCTCTCTGACAGACTTCGGACCGCATCAACCAGCCTGTCGCCCAGATCAGCGCTACTTTCATCCGGAGAGTCCGAGCAGCGCGCCTCGGAGCCCTTTGCCCCCACCTTGAGTTTGGGTTTGGGGGACGCGGGGGGTTTGTTTCTCGGAGGCGGACTGCTGACGGCCGAACTAGCGCTTGAGCAAGTTTTCTCTTCTTTCTCATCACCAACATCATCGCTGCCCTCGTGGCCGAGCGTCACGTCTCCTTCGGCCCGTTTGTTACCCGCACTTGAAGCAGCATCGCGGTGGGCAGAGGAGCCGCTTGCCCCCGCCTCAGCGACTACGCTCTTGTCTTTCGATGCACTTGCTTTGACGCTCCCGGCGGAGTGGCCCGTTGCGCCACAACTAACAAAACTGTTTCCGCTAGGTAGTGGTAAAATCTGCTCTTCCTTTTCGAGAGTGGAGGGCGAGGTTTGAGGCAGGGGGTCAGGACACGGGCTCGCCCCGCGTTCCTCTGGCTCCTTCTCCTCGCACTCCTCTTGGTCCGTGAGGCTGAGCGCGCTGTCGCCGTTGTTATTGCAACTGGCGTGTTTTCCGTGCTCACCCAGCGACTCGCCGCTGCCGCTGCTGCTGTCGGTGGTTTGCTCCGTTCTCTTTCTGCATTTCCTTTGCACTTTAGCAGCGTTCCTGTAGGAAATGGACCCTTTGTAGCTAACTTTCAGCACAGTTTGCTCTTGGATCAGTTTTTCTAGTTCAGCCCTGGTTTTGTCCGGGTCTGAGCCGTGTCTTCTTCGGACCATTCGGCAGATTCTTTCCAGGTCCGGTCGGGCTTTTCTCGAGCGCAGGGAGTCGATGGTTTCCAGGATCCATTCTCGGTATTTCGGCTCCGACATGTTGCAGCACTGGTTCCGGTGGCTTTGGCCGAGCGCCTCTCTCTTGTCTCCGAAGTGATCCGCTCCGAGCCCGGCTGGGAATGAAGCGGAAGCCTCGCTCTACGCCTGCGTTTACCCACTATGTGCGCTTAAGGTGGACTACTTTCCGAAGAGAATCATCCGCTGCGCTCCGCGCCTATTCGAGGCGCTCATTTAAGGTGGTATTGCAGGGTTACACGTTTTGCGCACCTCGTCGACGGGCTTTTGTTCACGCTCGCGCTGCAGTCCGTTACATCTAACGCAACAGATTTTTCATATGCACGTCTCGATGCGAAATTAAATAACATCTGATAAGCATCTGTGTTTAATGGTTGGATGGCAGATAGCTCGCTGGTCGATACTAATCTGGATGAGTCTAGTCTTATTTTATAACTCCTCACGTCACTGCCAGCTGTAGATGAATCGAAAATGTTATGAAAATATACTAGTTACTTTATCTGCAAGTGGTAAGCATAGAAAAGATAAAAAGTTGAATCAATATTTGTTTTTTAAATATGAAAAAAGAACCAGATTTTAGCTTTATTGCTGAATTAAACTGGACTAAAATGAAGTGGAGCTGACCTTCAGAAACGCTCGTCACAGACTAAATGCACAAAAGTAGAAGTAACAAAGTGATTATAGCTATTAGTGGTATTTCCAATATTCCAGTATTACACATAAAGGGACGCAAAACCTGTTTGGTATTTATAGTAATACTTTATTGGAATGATTCTTGTGGTGCAAAATATCACAATTAACTTGAACCATGTCCTCAGGAGTAAGCACTGGTATCCACTGAGTTCACCTCCAGCTTAGGAGATATTTGTAGCCTAGAGAGTTGCGTGTAAGAAATTCTCACCCAAAAAGGAGCCAGATGCACTGCACCCATTCAGAGAGAAGACTTTGCCTATTTAAAAATGCAGAAATGGAAGAATAAAGGGGGAAGAAATGGTGAAGACGGAGCGAGCCCTGCGGCAGCTCGCCGCGTGAATCGCGCACAAAGTGTGTGCAATTTCGTCAGGCTTTAGAAATGTATAACCCAATGAGAACCGTAACAATTATAATATTAACAATACCAAACAAACCAAACAAAAACATTCATCCCCTCCTCGGCACGAAGGCTGTCGGCCCCGTCATCGCAGGCTTCAGGGCCCGTACTATCTGTCAGCTATAATCCATGAAACAACTGACCAGTCAAAATATTGACACTTGTAGGATTTCATGGCACATTTCATAGGTGAAAGTTCAAAGTTCATCAGTGAATATTTTACAGAGCGCGGTGGCTGAAAGAAGAAGAAAAAAAAAGTGGTGCTCATTTGATGAAATCATGGCTTCTTTTCTATGCCATTTTCACTTTGTAATCCCTTCAGTGCATTTTTAAGAATAAAGAAACACATGACAGTATACAGGACCAAAAATATTTCGGTTATTACACAGGAATACAATTTTTTTAAAACTTTTTTCCTATTTTTCTGTATGGTTGTTATGGTGACCTAGTGGAGAACTTGCACTTTAGCGGTAACTGCTCAAGATTAGAGACAATAACTAACCCCGTCTGTCTTTGTGCGGCAACATCAATCCCAGTCCACAGGCCAACAATTACACCCTATCAAATCCATCATGATTAATATCACATGAACAGAGATTTAAAAAAAAACAAAAACAAAAAAGAAAATAAAAAAAAAAGAGAAAATTACAAACATGATTAAAATAGAGGAGATGATAAAGGCCTCACTGTTTATCCCTGGAGGTCTTCTCTGCACTCTTCCGCTGGTTTCTCTGCTGTTTAACAGGAGGAAGGATCGGTTTTAAGATTCATGCACTTTTTCTCGTTCTCTCTCTCCACCTATATTCCTCTCTCTCTCTCTGATATCTATCACTTATTCCACTAGAACTCTGCAAATTCTTTCGCACACTTCTCCGTGAACGAAACACGGATCTCTTCCTCCTCGTAGTCGTCAAAGTTGCTGGTGTCCCCGGGACCTCTGCATTTAGGCACAAATGGGGCCTCCACCTGAGAAAATGCCAAGAAGAGATCATATAAATATATATATATTTTTAATCAATAGTTAGTTAATATTATTAAGTTTTTCCATGTGACAGTTTACATTTTAGCATGAAATGCTATCTTTTTCACTTTTAGGAACTCACCAATATTTTATTTCTTCATTTGCATTTTTAAAATATGACAATGATCCTATCAGTCCCCTTGTATGTGACACAGATCAGACACAGTTTAAATTACAGCAAGATTACACTGAATATTACGTTTTTGCTCATCTTTGTCATAATTTGTGATTGATTAACCCTCAAAATGGATTGTCAATTATTTTTTATATTGCCTTATATAAAGTCAAATATTACATGATGCAAAACTTATTTTTAAACGTATTTTAAAAATACATACCGAAGTATATTAATGTGAAGTGGACAACACTAATTACATACATTAACACAACACTATAAAAAAATCTGTAAAATTTATGGTATTACAAAACGGCAAGCTGTGGTTGCCGGAATTTGACCGTAGAAAATATGATAACAACATTTTAGGTTTTACGGCAAAAAAAAAAAATTTACCAATGATATAATGTTAAAGTACTGAAATCTGTTTTACTGATAAGCAACAAATGCAGGCGATGATGAGAAAGTCACATGATGAACCAAAGCCCATCACTAGCAGCTTTTAAATATGAACATATATAGAAGGTGCTCAGCGTCATTCACACAAACACTAAACACCATCATGATGATTAAACTGAAATAAACATTAATTTAACAGCATTAAATAACAACCAACCCTAATAAACATAACTGATAAGAAAAAAAACTAAGAATAAACAGTTATTTCAAAGAAAAGACATCAAATTCATGCAATGCAGGGAATTCTGGTAATCTCAGTTTACAGTTTTCCCTGTACATTTTACAGGAACTTGCCATTAACCATTTAACAGTTCTTCATATTAATTTCACACAGTAACTCAATGTTACTAATATTATATTATGTTAATAATATGAAATTATATTATGAAGTTGCAATGAATATGAAATGTTTCTATTTATTCGATACAGCATTTGTCCTAATTTAAAGTAATTCACAAATGTAGTTATTTAAGTGTTTTAAATCATACTCTTATTCTTACTGATATTATTTTTGACACTAATAATAATATTATTGAGAGGAAAGTTTTAAAAGTAATGCATTACTCTATTAAAAAGTAGCCAAATACATGCCTTTTTTTTTTTTTTTTTTTTTTAAGAAATGCATTACATCACTTGGTGCCACCTGGGTTAGGCTTGCTTATTTATTTTTAATAACACAACTGTAAACAATAAAACAACTGTAAAGGCTCTTTCACAACAAAAGTGAAATGAATAAGCCTCAAGGAAGCCTGAAGGAAGTGTCTCTGCACTTACTCCTGATTTCTTTTTGAAAAAGTAACTGCTAAAATATTTTATTTATCTTATAGAAAACAATTGAAGAAGATACTTTGCATGTTCATGGCCTCAAGGCCAAACTAACTGACTGTATAGTCCTCATGGTCTACATGACTGCGATTATGAAAAGAGAATACAGAAGGAAGTACCGGAGATGGGAGATGCCACAGGATGAGATATTGTGGAAATAGATAATTTGTGTAAAACTCATTCTCACAGCTCATTAAAATCTTAAAATGTTTATGCCTCTGTAACCATGAGCACCTGGAAAGTGGTAGATAAGAGAAGTTCTCTGCAAAAACGGTGAAGCAGGTGTTCGAAATGAAAGCAAGCATTATCAAAACTGATAAACAATTGTGGAGAGCACTGGGAATGATGTATGAACAAGTGTTCTGTACGCTCTTTGGACGGCGACTGATACAGGACATCCAAACGCTCGCCTTTCACTGACCTCAAATATAGCTTATCATCTGAAATATGGAAGTATTAGCAACTATACATAGCTGCTCAGTCTAATGTTAATCTAATGCTATAGTGTCTGTGTGGAGTGTGAAGCTGAACAGTACTCGCTTCCTCTTAAAATACTCCCTCATTTTTTGCATTTTTTACAGATAAAAGTAATACATCCTTCGAATCTGTAAAGACTGGTTTATTTGTGTGCACTCAAAATAACAACAAAACATTGTACTTTTGTAAAATAATGAAGGCAAACAGGATGCGCTTTTCTGCTCTGTGAACTTGAGTCTGAAACTACGACACTCATTGTTTATTAAAAATATATATTTATTATATTATGATTTAAATAGCTTATTAATAAATGAGCAGTTAGTCGACTAATGCTTCAAATGAATGACTACTAGTCGACCAGACAAATTTTTAGTCGATAGAAGCCTTACTGATTACATAACTCACATCACTTGTAATACTTTACCCCCAGCATTGCTAGTAATAGTACTAAATGAGTATTTATATACTAAATGAGTACAATTATCCAGTATAATATGATACAAGCCATACTAATTGACCTATTGGTAGTTGCTGTTCATGTATCGCAGGGTACGATTAAATGAATGTACATTTAACCAGTTTAATATGAAGAGACAGTGTAGACCTTCGTTTGTGTTTTTGACCTACATTGTACAAGACATGAAAACAGTCCGCTCTTTAGGTTTGTAGCATGGACTCACTAACATTAACGTCTCTAGTTTTAACGTTCCGTTTCTCTGTTTTGCATGAATTCAGGAAATTGAATAAAATAAATGATATTGCTCAGGATACCTGGAATCAATGTAACAAGTACCAAAGACACATCATTGTCTTTTCTGAAGCATAAACCCCAGCTTCAGGTCTTCCAGTGTTTCTCTATCGTGCTGAAACCTACAGATGTCCGAGGTCCACTCTCTGTGAAACTCATACTTGACTGCCATTGGCTCATCTGCGTTCGAGGGGAGGGTCTTCCCTAACTGAGCTTTGCGAGCAAAAGCGGGGGCAAAAGAATTCATCTGATCAGCATCAGTGCCGAAAAGGACTCACCCTCCGCTGGTAAATGGCTATCCAGTCAGTAGTTGAGAACCACTTGTGTCCTTTGATGTCGTTAACGCCGTTTTTAAGGTTGCCGTAGCGTTTGGTGAGATCCACCTGCAGCAGGTTTCTCAACAGATCCTTCAGGTCGGAGCTGAAGTGTGACGGGAATCGTACCTGTGAAAGACTGGGTTTAAGCCAGGCTAAACTGCGGTGGGTTGAAGACAAGAATCTCAGACGTAGCAGACACTTTCAATTCATTTTCAAATGTGAAAAGGCTAGAGTTTGTTATTCCCTGGTAATGTTACCTTTCCTGAGACAATCTTTTCGTAGATCTGAATGGGCTGATCGGCAAAAAACGGAGGATAACCGGCAGCCATCTCGTACATCAGCACACCCAGAGCCCACCAGTCCACAGCCTTATTATAACCCTGCGAGAGAAAACACATCAGGGAGAGTTTAAAAGAATATTAGGCCTTTGTAAAACTTGCAAGTTTCATGAATGGACCTAATGGCAGGCAGGAAGTCAGAAAAAGTTACTGAAATACATAACAGATAAAAAGAATAACAACCAATTATTTTACTCTACCAGTCAAAACTTTACTAAATAATTGATGCTCTGACCGAAGCATCTTCAGCTTCACCAGGGTTGTATTTACTTGCTATTATTTTGCTACAATTAAAAAAAATAAAAATAAATTTGAATATATAGTAAAAAAGTCATTTATTTCTGTGATCAAAGCTGAATTTTTAGCATGATTACTACAGTCTTCAGTGTTACATGATCCATGAACATTTCTAATTATTATCAGTTTTGAAAACAGTTGCGCTGCTTCAGATTTTTATTTAGTTGTTTTTTTTATATTTTACTCAATTAGGACAGATTTTTTTTCCCTGAAATTGTGAAACACCATCGAGACGTCTGTTGCAAGTAAAAGATTTTTTAAAAAAGGGAAGAAATGATTTCTTTTATTTAACAAGGATGCATAAGATTGATCCAAGGTGACAGTAAATACATTTATAATGTTACAGTAGATTCAGTTTCAAACAAAATGCTGTTCTTTTGATATTTCTATCCATCTGTCAATTCAGAAAAAAAAAAAAAAAAAATCAATATATCAGTTTCCACAAAATTAAGAATGTCATGTGACACTAAAGACAGCAGTAATGATGCTGAAAATCCAGATTTGGTCACTATTCACATAAACTATATTCACATAGAGAACAGTTACTTCAGATTGTAAAAATATTTCACAATATTCTGCTCACCAATTCTACATTTATTTGATTATAAATACAAGAAAAACAGTAATAGACTTCTTTCAAAAACATATAAGGATTCCAAACTTTCTATTTCGAGTAGCTGTGCTGCTGAAAGCGAGTTGCATCATCAGACGCTTCATTAATTACACTGGGACTGCTGCCGTTCAGCTGCAGTGATTGTAGACGTGTCTCAGTCTCCTCACAGAAACTAGGGCAGCGTGGCTCACCTTGCTGAGGATGATCTCTGGGGCCAGATACTCCGGGGTGCCGCACAATGTCCACGTGCGACCTTTGACCCGCTTGGCGAAACCAAAGTCTGTCACCTGAAACACAGGTCCCACAGATGAGGCTGTGATATATGAGCAGGACATGCATGCTTCGTGGCAGAGACATTTCATGATGTCATTCTCAGATCAGCCACGAGGCGGCAGTAATGATGATATTAAACCCGTGTGTGATTGAAAGCGCATCCATATTAATGTACAGTAGGCCAAAAATGCTGATATTTGCAACAACGCAAGTGCAAATGTTAATCGATTTGACATTAATGCTAATTTAAGACTGGATGCTAATGAAGTTTTTCATATTATTTGACTTAATAAATAATGTTATATAACATATATCATGAAGATACAATGTTTCTGTTCATCTAACACAACATTTATCATAATTTGTAAGATATTAACTATTGCAAAAGGTGCAAAAACAGCTGTTTAAATTCATATCGACTTTAGTAATGTCACAACAAAAGTTCAAATGTTACTTATTATGCACATTAATTTCTGATTAATGCTACTACAGAAATTCAAGCATTAAAAAAATATTATTTTTCACATTGTAACTAAATATCAGACATCATAACATAACAAACAACTTGAAAATACTTTAATTTGCAGCCAAAATAAAAATAAAAAATCTAACTGAATCAAGTGAACATAAAGATATGTGCTATTTGTCTCACCTGCAGGTAGTTATGTCAGCGAGTGTTGTTTCTGTTTCAAACAGTTCATTAGCTAAGCCTGATGTATTTGAATGTATGTGTTTATTACCTGTATATAGCCCTGCTGATCGATGAGGAGGTTCTCTGGTTTAAGGTCCCTGTAGATCAGGTCAAGGGCATGCAGATATTCAAATGTCAAAACTATTTGTGAAGCATAAAACCGTGCATGGGGTTCACTACATGAGAGAAAGAGAAACAAAGAGAAAAGATACAGTTACAAGAAAGCTGTTGAAAACAGCAGCACATAAATTATTACAGCAGGGCTGAAATCATATTACAGATTCATGCTAATGTGTAGAAACAGCACAAACATGCTTTTGAAAAAGTTTGCGAGTGGATATAAAACTGAAGTCGAAAAACTCCAACAGCATTACAGTCGCTTTCATATTTTGTTGTTATCTAATGAAACAACATTCATACATTTTTAAATGCAACTGTATATGTTGATGTTGCTAAGTGGTTCATTTTAGTGCACAGACAAATATTAAGCATCGAGCATCTTTACACAACCGAGATGAAACCACAGTCTCATATTATGTGCATTAACACACAGCTTTCAGCTCAAACAGCTGTGGATTTCACTGATGCTGAAATGGAAGTCATCTTTAGTTTCTCTAAACCCAATGCTTGCTTTGTGTCCGGTATATTTATCTAGATGAACATGAGCCAAAAAACACAAGCACAAATATGCAGACTGCTGGGGCGACCTGTTATTACGTCTCATTTCTATGTTGATTTCTTATGTAAATAATAAAAAAAGCATATCGGCTAAAGTACAAATATTGTAAGATTTTTTTTTTTTTTTTTGCATAAAAAATAAAACACTTTGCCATGATTTCCCCCCCTCCTTTCTGACATTTAAACGCATGCAACAAGATTCAATCTGTCACAAAAAAAGTTAATTAATTGTTATTTATTTATTTCTTCCATTGAATTGTAATTACAAGTCAAAAGTTCACACGCATTTGACTGACTTTCTGGATATTTATGGTTTATGGATATTAAAACGTTTTTGATTTAAAGGATTCCGTGATATTTGATGAAAGAATTGAACAGACAGTGAAGGAAAAGCATGTCCATCAAAAAAGCCCATATTTTATTATTTTTTAAAATAATGTTTTGGATAAAAATGGATGTAACCTGTCAATCACCAACTGTGTGTGCAATAAACCAATAAATGGGTCTTATAACATCTCTCTTTTTGTGATGTGAGAAACGATTCGGTGTGTGAGTGAACTGTCCGAATGAATCAAAATGAGTCGCTAACAATTTCAGACCTGCACTAAAGAGTGATTCATTCACTCCAGTGCTGAAATGGTATCAGAGAAAATGATTCTCAGGTCGCTATACATCAGTTACACTGATATACAAGTCATATTTTATTATTCAAAGGAATCAAATAGCTTTACTATTATTCTAAGACTTGAAAAACAGTAAGAATGAAGAATTATTAGCTGTGCTGAAACCTTTGGTAGAGTGTGTGTAAAGTTATATAAATATTAATATATAGTATTAAATAAATACCCTGGAGCACAAAACCAGGCTTAAGTCGAAAATACATTGTATGGGTCAAAATTATCGATTTTTCTTTTATAAAAAAATCATTAGGATATTAAGTAAGGATCATGTTCTATGAAGATATTTAGTACATTTCCTACTATAAATATATTAAAACCAAAGGTGATATTCTCAGTATTGAGATGTTTTTTGCACCTTCAGATTCCATTATATATTTAAATAGATGTATCTTGAACAAATATTGTCAATACATCAATAAAAAGCTTATTCAGATTAAATAAATCTCAGTCACTTATGACTGGTTTCGTGCTCCAGGGTCACATATATAGTATTTTCTGTTGTGTATGTTGTATGTTTTCCCTCAGGCGTTAATAAAGCACATGTAAATATATTCACCTGAATCTGCCGATTCTACGCAGGTGTGAAAACATCTCTCCTCCCTGAACGTACTGCATCACCATGTAGAGATTAGTGTTGTCCTAAAACAAACACACGTTGTCAGACACACCCTGTACGTGCGGTACATCATCCAGACATTAACATGTCGAACAGTATTCACCTTGAAGGAGTACTCCAGTCGCACTAAGAAGGGGAAGCTGACGGCCTGCAGTATCCGCTTCTCATTGAGAGTGTGTTCGATCTGCTTCAGCTTCACAACCTAAAGAGAAGCCATGAGGGGACACCTTGACATAACGTCTTTTATCACCGTGTCTCAGTGTTTAATCTTGTCGTTACACATTACTGACACCCTATTCTCCCATTTTAAACTGTTAAGTGCTTTGACACAATCTGTATTGTTGAATAAAGGTGACTTGATATCACGGGCTAGGCATTAGCCCCGCCCACCTTCTGTTTGTTAAGGATCTTCATGGCGTAGTGCTGCCCGGTCTCTCGGTGTCTGACCAGCATCACGCGACCGAATGAGCCCGTGCCCAGAGTCTTCAGCCGGTCGAAGTCCTCCAGACACGCTGTGTTCTGAGGAGCATTTGACACACATTCACATCAGAATGTCTCAAAATGTTAGGAGTGGTTTTTCAGCTCATTGACGTGCTTCCAAATAGTATTATCTTTGAATAATACAAAAACTGTGGTAGTTTTTCATGATATTTTAAATGAGATATTATTGTTATAGTTTCTCCATTTGATGCCAATTTTAGGGAAGTTTTAACTCTTTCCCCACCACTCTTCCCCACTTCCTGTGTTTTCACTGTTATACTGTAGGTGGCGCTATTATCTGAAAGTCAATTTCTTTGACAAAACACACTATTTTCAGCTTTTTGTCTAAAAAGTTGCTTTTTTACTCCACATTCAAGTGATTTAAAAAAAAAAAAAAACGTAACGCATTTTAATGCTGGCGGGAAAGAGTGAAATATGTCTAGTTATTGGTTTTTACTGCAGCTTTAACTATGTTGGTCCATCAAGTTAAACTAAATGAAAATGATAAATGCTGTACTCGAAACTAGCTGAAATAAAATAAGCTTAGTCTATTTTATTACAGGAAACATCTAATTTATTTCAAGTAGCGAATGTGTAATTTATGGTTTTAGCTTTAGTTAACTAATAATAGTTTATCGTGTATATTACTTGTGTCTGTTTTAAAGCAGTGTGTGAGTGATTCACTGCTTGATTTGCTTAATAAAAGCCTGCTTAGAGATTGTGCTGACGAACGTCAAACGAGTTTATGATCTTCTGGGTTTGTTCAAATGGCCACAGCAAACACCACTGACCATATAATAATTCTACTGTGCACCTGAGAGCATACAAACCTGCTTTGAATGACTCATTTAACATTTCTTGTACTGGTAAACAGCTCTGAGACCTATCCCCCAAATCCACGCATCTGTCCTCTAGTCCTCTCACCTGTGCAGGATTCTCCCATTTCCTGAGGAAATCTTCTCTGGCGAAGGCCAAGAACTCTTTGACTGTGGGAAGAGACATAAAGCACATTAACTTCACTTCACATGCAGCAACGTCGTATTGTGTTTTTCTGAGGCCTCTTTTCTAAAGGTTGTGATTCATAGGCATTTTTACTGTGAAATCTGTTCATTTGTAAAAAGTAAACATTAAAATGGCTTTGATATTGCTGGTAATATTTCAAGATGATACTGGATACTTGATTATCCGGACTAAAATAAAATAATAATGTTCAAATGTGAGCATCAAAAATGATAATCAGGCTTTTGAGGAATGTTTAGCTATTTGTTCATCTCTCAATCATTATTGCCCTACATTGCATAATTTAAAAAACTACAGAGCTTTTATCAGAAAACTAAGCATTTGAATATGATCTTAATGAGACATTATTGGTATATATAGAGTGACAGGTGATATTTATACCATTTTATCTAAGTTACACTGTTATAAAGATCTCATTGATTTGCATTACAAGCTATCAGCATTTTTTTCTTACTTTATGTCCATATAAATATCAGGATCTGCAGAAAAACATGGACTTTGAATGAAACTGAGCTATTTCTTCCATATTCTCATTGTATACTATGAACCATAATCCTTATGGATCAACTATAATACTCAACAAAAACACATAGATGAACTTGATTTCATTATGGCTTCGGCTTCCGGTAAGAGAGCAGTTTCTCAGCTCCATTCATTTCTAGAGTTGGGTGTCGGTTAAAAAATTTAGACACCGATACCGATACCTTGAGTTTGATACCGGTTCCTGAACGATACCTTTTTCGATTTTTTGAAATCAGTTTTAACTAAATTACATTATCTCAAAAAATATTTTTTTCAGCTTGTTGACATTTATACAGACTTATAACCTCATCTCCTGAGCCACTGCACGGAAAAAAATATATATCCAACACAATGAATCCGTGCAAATTAGTTTAAATAAAGTTCAAATAGTTTTCAGTTCACACATCTGTTTTGCTAACTTTACACTACTGCAATATTATTTATTCTTACAATAGCCTTATCCTTTTTCCCCTTAATTTTTTTTAAGGCATAATTAATAAACATTTCATTTTATTGTTGGAAAATAAAGGGGATTTTATATTACAGTTTAAAACACTGAAGAAATCCTGTTTTAGTAATTTTTGTAGTCTATTATGTTCATTCTACTGAACAATAGTAATATATTTCTGCTGCCATGTCCAAACCCAACTTTTATTTTGACGGCTTGCCATGAAT